>PNEQ01066440.1:28976-67709 GCA_003012365.1 Medauroidea extradentata | reverse complement strand
TGTTCGTGGCAGTATAACTGAACGAAACTTGAATTATTGAATAGCGTGTGTCATGTCTGTTGTAGTGGCGGTTTTGCGTTACAAATTCAAATAAAATATGCCCTCATTTACGAGATGCGTAACAGCAATAGTGCGTGTTGTTTAGATTAGTCGATGGACAGAAACCAGACATTAACTCGCAGGTATTTATAACTAAGATAACTTTATTTATATCTTACATTCAGCCCCCGTGCATTTAATGAGTAGATATTGTAGCTAAAATTTATCAGAGCAGTTTAATGTAGTTGTAAACATTGCACGACCCTATGTAAATAAAAGCACGTGGCATTATTTGTGTTTACATCGGCGGAAAGATATAAACTGGCAGGAAATAGAAATTAAACAGGGCTTTTTTGAGTGTTCACTTTATTCCGAATCACCTATAGGAAGGTGTAAGAATGTGGAAAGATATCATAGAATTGGAGTTTCACAAGAAGAAAATGGCATATGATAAAGTTGATGAATGTAAAACAGAAAAGTTGACCATTTAGCCAGTTGATGCAAGCAGCAAGATAATTAATAATTATCTTAGTGTGCTACTTGTGAATTTTAACTACTAAGGGTTTTTGCTGTAACAAAACTGCTTTCCTGACAGATTACAAGATGGGTACGAAAGAGTGTGATAACTATTTCTGGTTAATTCATATGCATATTGTTAATGTTTCTGTACAAAGTTTTATGTTACATTTACTGGTTGTTTAATTTTCGTAGTAGGGTACTATGTGTACTGGCAGGTAGGCCTGAATGTAAATACATTTATCATCCAGATTTGTATTCATAAACTGTATATAATAATTTTTTTTTTAATTTTCTGTAACTTTTCACTTGACAAAAAAATTCAAATTTCTCAATTTTCACATCAAAGTAAAAAAAAAAAAAAAAACTATTTTTCAACGAGTTGTGGATTTCCTTTTTTTTTTTTTAACAGAAGTTATATTGTTGCAACTTTTAATCTTTCAGGAAAAACCCCTTCTAAAAGGCTGCATTAGCAATATAACTGTGTGGTCCACTAATTAATTTACTGCACCTTTTAAATAATGCACTGTTGATTTCATCATAGCTGTAAGTAAGTTTGATTTCAAGGTTTTTAATAATTGACTGAATTTTTTTGGTGTGACATAAGGCATGTTAATTTTAAGAAACTGATTTGGATAACCAATGCAAAGAAAGTTGAGTGGATTCTGAACAGTGGAACTACCCTATAACTAATTAACCTATCCACAATAGAAGTGAAATATTTGTTAAATTCATTTGCAACGTCTTTGGGTTTATTACTGATAATATCCTGCACAATCAACGAGAATATAAAAGTTGTACAAATGTCAATCACATTCACAAACTTTTAGGCCTGGCTTGCACACACGCAATTAACAGCAATAAAACGTGACACCATTTTAGAAAACAGAGCAGTCATGGTAAGTATTAAGAATCACTACTAATTCTGTACCGGCCAAACTACTGATTTCAGACACACAGTTTAATGATGAAAAATATATCTAGTGGTTTCTAGTGACATTCTAATAAAAAAATTTTTTGTTAGGTTATTTACAAATTGTGCAAAATAAAGCAATAAAGGCTGTACATAATTTGCATCTACATACAACCAGTAAAACTATGTATATAACCTATAATGTGCTCCCAATAAAATCTATGTAGGCCTATGTATTCAACATATTGAATTTCATTTTCAACAACGCCTCCTGTAATGAACCAGTAAAACAACCATTTCACCCGTCAAACAAACTTTAACTATTTAAAGAGCATAAATACTGAAACAGGCAGGAAGGCTTGGTCGTTCCAAGGTTACCAGCTCTTTAATGAACTACAAGATTAATTAAAAACTACCAGAAAACATACTCACTTTAGGTATGAACAAAGGAAATTACTGCTGGAAAGGCTAAATGATGAGGACGATATCATCTTCAAAGTATGATTGTATAGACAATTCGCATATTGTAACCTTGTCTTGTAACTATTCTCCGTTCACTCTTAGTTGAGTTTTAGGATAAACAAAGCAAATTATAAACAAACATGTTCATTGGCTGCCGACCGCCGTGCACTGTGATCTTGCATAAAAAATAGATCTTTGTTATCAGTCGGGTACATATAAATTTACCACTCCATCACTTAATGAGAGAGTTTTATTAACAAATATCTAAAATATACAGATGTTGCAAACACAATCTACGACACTATATTTTATTACTATAATTATGGTTAGCGGGCGACACGTCCGTACAGTTGGTTCACGAGTTATTCAACTACTGACGCACTGTTAAACGTACGAGTTTCTTGGTACACTTGGCAGTATTTAGAGATGTACGATACTCTGAAAATACCAAAAGTTTAGTTCAATAATAATTACCACAGTAAAAATAAGTCAGAAATATCACAATCAGATATATTTTATTTTTTCGAAAAATATTTGGATGTTAACGTGTCAATGCTGTGGTTACTGTGAATATTTTTTTCTGTTCGTCCATTTTCCGTTACAGTTCGTCCGATCCACGGCCGCATGGTCCAAATCAAAGTTCCTCGCGCCAGTTTATTTTTACGTCGCTTGCAGATTAGGTTATGTGATGCTGGACGTGAAAATGTCTTACATGATTTTCGAAACGTGGATATATGTCTTCATTATTAAATAAGCTGTGGTGAAGTTTATAAGGCAAGAATAAAAATCTTGCATAGTATTCTTTTATTTAAAAAACCAATATGTATAGTGAATTATAGACAGAATGTTTGGTGATTTATAAAATGTCATTTTACAAAAAAAGTACAAAATAATCCAGGAGGACTTTACAGCAAGTTTAATCACTCATTTTGTTGACAACTGTTTTTCTGCATGTAAATAGTACCAAATTTTTGTTACGTTAATACTAGATAGAATATTCTAATACAATCGTTCATGACTTGACAATTAAAATTGAAATATACTGTAATCGCACATGTCAACATTTTTATAAAGTTTTTATGTAATTTTTGTTTCCTTATGTCAATAACACGTACAAAATTTCACGCAATATTGTTTTGATATATACTGCATTGTTTCCTATGATGCCGACTGTACACACTTTTGTCGGTTGGAAATAGTACTTAGGCTCGATGCACAAATTGAGCCAATTAGAAGCTAGCAAAGTGCAATGATATTACATTATTTGTTTACTTCAGAACTCAAAGTGAACGGAGAATAATAGGTTCTTTCCTTATCTTTAACTTGTGCAATATTTCCTTTTTATGTAATAAGCTAACCATGTAATAATTATATGTTATATTTAAATAGTTTATAGTAAATTGTGTTCCTTACTGTCAAAATTGTAAAATTATAATAGGACCCCAATTAAAGCTATGCTCAAGGGGTTCAAACAAAATCAATGAATGTTAAAATTGCATTGTTGAATTTTATTAAATAAATTTTAAAAAATTTAAATAAATACATTTTAGATTATGTTAAGTTAGATTAGGTTAGTTTAAGTTACCTAACTTCACCTAACCTAACATTATGGTACATAATATTAAAACCTAAACTAACTTAGGCAGTGTCTCAATTCAAAGAGTACTCTGTTGAGAGAGTGCTCTTTCGCATAACACCAAGTGAGGTCTCTTGTTTGCTCTCTGATGCTCCCGCTCTCTCCAGTTGGGATGATGCTCTCTCATATTTGCAAACAAACGATGCAAAGGTTACAAGTGTGTAAATTTTAATAATACAAGTTACAAACATTAAATATGTTTGAAGACAATTCAAAATATATTTTTTAAACTTACGAGCATCGTACTTTAAGTGGGGAATAGCTGTTTACATGAGTTGTCAAACATTTTTAGTTTGTGTATTTAAACATAAATTAGAGCTGAAAACGTTTGCTGAATTTTTCGCCATTGGAAATAACTATTTATGTATTAATATTGAAATACTTGTAATATATGAGTCACGTTAATTCAGTAACCTCAAACTATATTTCTATCCAAGATGGCGTATGCCAGAGAGCACGAGAATGAGTATACAACTTTGCTCTCTCGCTTTTTCGTACTTGCGCTGATCAAATGGGAAAATTCCCAGAAAAAGTTATTATTATTTACCTGATTCTTCCGAATAATTTCGGCAAAAAATGCACGCAGGCAAAGCAATAGCTCCGTGAACATTGTAATTTTCTAATTATTCAGCTTCAAAAATGCCATATTTTCAAACGCCGCCACAAACATTGAAAACACATTCTTATTGGCTAACAAATGTATGACGTAGTCTTACTTGTTTCGGTTAGCCACCGTACGCCAGGCACTATTGCGTGTATTGGAATTTTTCAACTATTTAAAAACTAATCAAATTTAGCGAACCCGGTTACGTAAAAGTTAATTTGGAGAATTCACTCGTTTGGGCATGCGTAGTTGTAGATTTGGTAGCCAACTACGAAGATCTATTTCAGTTTAGTTGATTTTAAAGAAGTGAAGATAGCAATAAATTAGTAGGCCTAGCTCTAGCTCATACGTTGAGACGTTTTAGTTATAGGTTTCAGTTTATGTAAATTTAATTTAAATTCTAGAGAGATAATAACTTTATACGAATTCAGGTTAACGTTTCAGATCAGATATATAATCTTAAGTTTAGGTTTGAAAGATCAGACGAAGGAAGTTCACATGAGTACAAAAAGTGAACCTGTCGAGCTAATATTTGGAATGTGTTTAACCAAACCTGGCACAGACCATGATTAAACATTCTGGTTGCACGAGCCGGTAAAATAATTTGGCAGATCAATTATTTTATTGCAAGGACATTTTTTCTCTCAGTAATTTTTACATTTCTAGTGAACGGTGTTGAGACAGCTGTGCCATCTCGGGGCAAGTTTTGCAAGACTCCGCCCACCCCTCGAATTATTGGCCAATCAAGGGGCCTTGAACTCGTCTATTGGTTAATGATGTTGCCACAACCAGTGGTATGGCCAAAACACTACAGCTGCAGAGAATTCGCCACAAAATGCACGCTTCTGACAGCAATTTTTAACTTAAAAGAACTTATTTACTTTATACTAATCGTGTCATGTTGTACACAATGCAGCAATCAATACGTAAACTGTATTTTTGTTGTTAATAGCAGCCTATTAGGTCTCTTCTTGAAGTTTATAAACCATGCAGTTTACCTTGACTTATAAGATGCTAAAGTTAAGATTTTTATCCGAGTAAACCGCAATATTTTATTGCTGCACAAACGAACTACTGTCCACATTTTTCCTCTTCGGAGTTCAGGCCATTCTCGATTTTACCGCATAAACTACTTTATTTAACACAATATCACGATTTGAATCTATGTTGCTGTCGTTTGTGTGTTACGTATGTACAGTATCATGACGTCACAAGGAAATCATCATGGCGGTTCACGTTTTTGCAGTGCAAAAAAGACATCATTTCGTTTAAGTTTTTATAGAGTGACGCAGACGCAATGAAAGAACGAATTAAGACACTGTCTTAACATAATCTAAACTAACCTAACAAAACATTTTTTAACGTAGGACTACTTAGAACATCACTAGAAACCTTTTTCACCAATAATAAACTATACGTCTAAAATCATTTGTTTGGCCTGTACACAAGTAGTGATTCTTAACATTTACCTTTTTTTTAAAAAGCCATCAACCAATGACAAAAATACACTCCAAAATCGTACAAGTTGGCATGTCTGCTACCCTGCTTGCGAGCAGGGTAGACAGCAGACGATACACAGGAAAGTACACATAAAAAGTAAAACACGTCTCCCACATGTCTATGTAACATAAAATATGTTGTAAGGTGGTCTGAGAACATTTTCATGGAAAATAAGATGGATGTTGACGATAAGTCTGGAGCCGTTTAAGTGAAAATGTCTCCAAAGAACGTAATTCAGGTTAGTAATTACAAGTTTTAAACATAGACACTTCCAAAAAGCAGCAGTTATGTGCCGGAGAACTACTTTACTTCGCAATACATTGCTACACAAATTTTTGGGTGTTAGCTCTAGCATCTTAGAGCAGTATACATTATTTGAACGTAATTATGATATATATATATATATATATATGTATTTTGTATTGGTACAGAAGGATATTCTGCACTATTCTAACACAGGTCTGCCAAATTGGCAACTAATATTACAGCTTTTGCCATAATTTTATTAAAAAGGATACCAATAACTACTATTCGGATTTATGATTGCTTGTTAAGCATCCAACGACTGAGTAGGAATATACCAACTATTTTTTCATGAGCACCTATGGAATTATTTCTTTAGATTATGTAAGACCTAGACTAGAAATATTGGTGTGTTAAAATATTTTTAAAATTGATCTGAATAGGAAAACAAATACAATGAAATAAATAAATTATAATCTGAGTAAACTTTGTTACTCAGTTTATACTGCATTTTTCTCAAATAGACCTTGCACCCACTTCTTTACTATTTACTTTCTTAAGGATGTCTCAAAGAGATTACACTCATACAAAAACTGTACACAAAATAGGTTAACTTATATGGCAGGGCATGGGGCAGGAAGAGGGGCAGGTAGCCTATTACAATATTGATTATAATAATTATTATATACTCGCAATAAGGCTAACTCCTGGTGGCAAGCAGACTCCTCCCCAGCCACACAGTGCCAATTATTGAGTACCTTCCAACCACCCTCACAGTCGCAAATTCCTCCCGAAATTCATTCCACTCCCTCACCATGTTTAAATGAGAGGTTGTATTAGTCTATGTTCCAACAACGTTTTTTTCTTTATTATAATAATGGTGTGGGTCTAAAAGGTTATTCCATGCACTAAACACTGTACATTATTACGGACCTAACTTACCTCACGTTTACATAAACTTAAGCATATTTTAAAACTAGCTGATACAAATACCACATATGCAAGATTCGTGAACCAATTCGAATTACTGTTCAAATTTCTCGAATAACTGTTAAAAAGTGTCAATACAATATCGATTTTAACGAATAAAAATAATAATCTAAAATAAAGGTGCAATGCAAAAACGATATTGACAAATAAATAAGCCCAAAAATTTGTACCATATCAAATAACAACCTCTGTAAAACGAATTCCAATCCTATCGTTACTCAAAACCAATCCACATTTACTTATGTAATTAAACGGCAACGTACGCAAACGTAAAGTTACACATATAGTTGCTGGAGCACTACACTTTACGATATTTCCTTATTTTTCCGTTGAAACATTAGCTGAACAAAACGTGACCATGAAGAAACTACTAAATAATAAAACATGTACTTCAAGCCGGAAAATAATGCGGGAGTTGTGCCGCTTGAAGCTTCTAATTAAAACCAAGTTAAACTACTTAAAGAAAACATAATATAAATTTATTCTAAAATTGCGTGTATGTAGCAACAAAATAAGTACAACTTACCAAACAAAAATGTGTAAATAACAGTCAAGAAAGAAGCGTGATGGAAGTGGACGAAGCAACTACTCTTGAAAAATTCCCAAAATGGCGGAAGATTATTTTTTTTCAAGATAGCTACTTCCGCCCACCGGCATCAAAAGGGAAATCCTCTGTATTAAACTTGTCCGATATTATATATTATACAAAGACTAAATGTAAATGTTAAAAAACAAAAATTTTATAAAGAATGGTTTAAACACTCATAAAGTTTATAAATAAGACGTACAAATAACATTTAAAATAAATAGGAATCATCAGTTGACTAACAATTTTTCTCCAAGGATAAACGCGACCTTGAAGTATCTTAGATATTTCCATAGAGATTTTAAAACAGTGCAAGTCTTAATAAAACTTGGCGGACTGTTCGAAATAAGAAATATCATTCATCCAGGAACAAATGCGTATTTGTTGGTAAAAGTATCGGCATTTCGTATTTATATTCTCCTTGTTACAGCCCCACGGGGAGGTATAAAATGGAAAGTGATGTAAAATCTTTCCAAGACATAGCACAAGGGAAATGTGACGTGAATTTGCGGTTAGCAGAAAATCTTAAAAAATTGAAAATGGAACTTCAACAAGCAAAGATTAAATTAAACTATGGTATTAACTCATAATTTTCTGTATTTATATTATACTGTCAGTTAGGACTACTCATAATTTCAACACAGCGCAAATTTTCTACTTCAGAATTATGGACATTCAACTTGTAGAACTGTAAATTGGGTTAATAGGAACAGAGGACAGAATAGACAAAATTATTAGCCTGTTCCTTACTTACACCTTTTGTTTAAATTAAATATTGCAGTAAAATTACTGCCTGTAAACAGTTTAAACTTGCCTATCTAAAGATGCAATTTTTAGAAGAGGGTTGTACTGTAAATGTTGCTCTAAAATTGTGACCCTTTTCATCCCATTTTACAGCATACAACACCTACATCAGTTAATATATAATTTCACATGGGTATCACTACCTTGCCTTTTCGACATTCTGATGCAAAGGGAGCATAAAGGCTACACTGATGTGTGTGCAATGTTGCCCAGTGGTGCTAAACTGACACACAGCCCAATGTTACCACAGTGCCTATATTATTCTTAATAATTGTCCTATAATTTCATTTGTAGCAAGTCTCTATCAAAATACACTGTCAAACCCTTAATAATTTTTGCATTATTCAGAGCAAGAGATTTTGTAATATAGCTGTATGGCGAGGCAGTTAGGCCATGTTTAAGGGCTCAGAACTAGTAATTCCAATGTGTGTGGTGTTTTGAAAGTCCTATCTAATTTGATTTATTTTTTAGAATGCAATATCTTGAACATGTATAATAGTTTCAAAAACTAAAGTGGATTTCTAACCAACAGATATGAAAAGTTTTTGAGTACTGTATAAGTGATGTTGAAATTGGTTCCTTTCAAGTTATGATTATTACTGTATATAGATCACCATCAAGTAATATTTATCACTATTTAAAAATTATCTTGACAAGATTGTTGTTCTCTTCAGATGAAATTGTACACTGTGGTGACATAGATTTTTCAACAGATATAAATCCTAAACACCAGCTCATTTCTATGCTAAAAACTGTTATTCCGTTTCAAACAGTAAATTTTCCAACTCATATCACAAATTTAATCCATTCGATCATCAATAAAATTTTTGTAGAAAAGGATTTTGGAGACATTACAAATGTAATTCCCATTATTAATGTTCCAAAAAAAATAACTCAATAATACCTTCCAGAATGACAAAAAGGTAATCACATGTCAAAGCAATCGGTCAACAGCAAATTTTCTAGAATCACTAATTAGCCTTACAAGCCTGGAACTGTGGCTACTCTTGTGCTGATTTTAATAGAATGTCAGTAATTTTCACTCTACCTTAACTGAAATATGTAGCCTAATAAATAGTATCCCAATAAACGTATTTCAATTAACACTGCAACAAGGAAAAAACCATGGTTAAACAAACAGGAAAAAAAGAGCTGTACTGTGACTGAAAGATAACAATAAAAAAATTCACGAACTATTATAAATATACTACTGCAGAATTTTGCTTAAAGTAATACTTAGTTCAAAGTGAATGTCCTTAGACGACAAAATAGCAAAGTCTAATAGAAAAAAGTTAAAAAATATCTGGGCAAACATAAATTAATAACCACCAAGAAAGAGATTAATGATGAGCCACCAGAAATAGCAGAAACATTAAATAAGTATCACACCTCAATGGTAGAGTCATTAATTGACGACACAGAAAAATCTAAATCTAATCAATTTAAGTATCTCAGCATAGCCTACACATCTACTTTTCCTGACAGAGATTTAAACCACTAACACCTAAAGAAATTGTATCCATTATACGCTAACTAAAACCAAAATCTTTGTATGTCTTTGATGACATAACCTGTATTCTCCTTTAAATTCTCTTGTTTAAGAAGACTATGCTCCAGATGTAATTTTCCAAGTTTGACGTGTGGGGACAGTGAAGTTATAAGGTTCAGCTTTCCACACTTGATGGTAATTTAGCATCACTTATATTCACAGTGTCCCAAACTGACGTGCAGTGTTTTCATACTACTCATTTTCGTATAGGACTTAAAATGGCGACCCTACAATTTTATTTGTGGAAAGTTTGTGCCTAGTAAAGTCCAACGCATGCTTCCAACATTGTCTTTTATGAATCCGGGTGGTATTTCTCCAGTTACAGCTGTCTAAAAAAAACAGTATTTAGCCATTTTGAGGGGCCCCAAAAACATAAGCATGTTACATTTTTAAAATGTTAGAAGCCTAGTTTCAACTGTGCGTTCTTTTCGTAGATAAACATATTGTAAATAAGTTTAGCTGTTTCGTGTAGAAAAGAATAAGTGTGGCACGCTACAACACCATCCATGCATCAGATGTGTAATCTCCTGAATCTGTACTCCATTATGTCAAATTTGTAATATGCTTCACCCAGACAAATTCCCTGAAAGACTGAAATTGACAAAAGTAAAACCAATCTTTAAAAAAGGTTGTAAGGAAAAAGTAGAAAATTACAGACACATAGCTTTGTTTTCAACCTCTTCTAAAATACAAGAAAAATGTATATATTCAAGACTAAGCAATCATTTAGAAGCTAATAAAATACTTATATCTTCACAATTTGGCCTCAGGAAGGGTTTTTCCACAAATCATACTACTCGCAGATTGACTTATGTCATACTAGATCTGTCTAAGGCTTTCAATTGTGTTTACCACAAAATTTTTGTTCAGTAGCTAAATTTTTATAGCATCAATAAAAAATTCAACTCACTGTTAAAGTCCTACTTGACCAGTATCAAAAGACTGTCATTTCAAATGAGCCTTCAAATAACTTTTCATCAACCCTTTATAAATTAGGCATATGGCATGCCAAACTTTTCAATTCCGAGATTGTTGCTTTTTCTTGTCATTATAAATAACCTACCCACCTGCTTACATAATTCAACCGACTGTCTCAAATTTGACACAGATGCTACATATCTTATTTGCAAATGACACCAGCATTCTCTTAATTTATGTACTGCATGATCAACTACAAAGCAGCCTAAATCATTATCTAATTTAACTAAGTGGTTCTTAACAAATTGACTTTAACTCAACAATGATAAGAATAATTATATGGAATTTCTCACAATCAGTAACAATAAAGAAAATATTTTACTTCAATGTGACCAAAATCAATTATATAATGTAGATTCAACTAAGTTCCTTGGCCTACATATTGATCATAAATTTAATTGGAAAAAACACATCAACAACATCACAACTAAACCAAGTTCTGCATGGTTTTCTGTTATGACTGCTTTCATCATAAATTAAAAAAGTAAATAAATAAAAATAAAAAATAAACAAATTCAGACAAGTTTACTATGCATGTTTTCATACTATCCTATCTATTGAATTATGTTGGGAAACTCAACCGACAGCAGGAACTTCGTTACCTTGCAAAAAAAATAGTAAGAATATTATGTAATAAACACAGTAGTCAATCTTGCGGACAGCTTTTTAAAGAGAGAAAATCCTAGCACTTTCAGGAGACACATATGCACATGCATGCACACACACAAACGTGTGTGTGCTATGATGATGTGTAAATAGTTGATACTGCTCTGAAAAATGGAGTATGATTTGTATATTAATTTTTTTTATAAATGTGCTTACTTTTGAAATAATTGAAATGCCTTATCTTATGTACCTACATCTGATGTGCTTCATATCCCTATTGTCTACTATGCATGTGACAGGATATAAATTTAAGTAAATAAGATAACTGAAAAATTGTTTAGTAAAATTTAGGCAGGTCTTCTAATAAGTTGCATCTGAACAGGAGTGTGGATCCACCAACTTGTTAAGGGCCATGCCTACATGCTTGTAAAGGGCTCAAAAGTAACGGAGCAATAAGGGCAACCTTAAAGCACACATCAAATGCCACATTGCCACGACTATAAGGCAAGCACTCACCTAACATGCAAGATTCCCGCCAATCCGTTCTTACTATGGAACTTTAAGCAGTGACCATACACTGCAATTTTATTGTGAAAAGTCTGTAGCTCAGTTCAGTTCACGTTTCTATCAGAGATTCACATACCTCCAATTCGTACATTTTTAAGTACTGTACCTAGTCTGTATAGGCCATTTTTAGGTTTTTGGATGGCTTAGAACCAATGGTTTTAATGGACATTATATCTTAAAGACTTTCTGTCCTTGTTGGAAGTGTTTTTTATTCATATATTGATACAATGAGCACACATGGAATTGTTTCAAATAAAATATATTTATGAACACACTGCAAAGCATTTGAGGCACATGGTCAATGGTGCCCTTAAGGAAAGGGTCCAATCATATAAATTTAGAATTATTCTGAGGTGTCAGTTTTTCTCTCAAGAAAAGTACTGTAAATAAATACAACAACAAATCTGTGTGCTTACAGCACAGGTTTAATTAAAAGAAGCAAAACCGAAAGAATTTTTTTAAAATATAAACATAAGGGAGGCATGTCCTATGACCCTTCCCCCTCCGCTCTTATTTAATCTGCTCCAAACAATTTTAACAAACATCATTTACAGGTTTGTTTTGTTCAGGGCTCTAGGTGGCCAGCTACGTGAGATTTTTCCCAAACTGCCATGTATCCTCCTCACTTTATAAATTATTTTCTTGCAATACGTGGTTTCCCAAAATCAATCCAGGCGAATACTAGGATGGTTCCTTAACAAAGGTCATAGCCGACTCTTCCTCCCGAGACACTTTTAAAGTGTAAACAAACCTCATTTTAGCACCCTCCCCCTCTCATAAAAATTGAAAATGAAGGCTTCAGTAACATAAACAATTTTCGGAATATTTTTGCTTACATAACAGCGTTATAGAGTTATCAATTATTTTAGTAATACGCAAACTACTTTTTTTTTTTTTTTTAATAAATCACAATACTTGTTGAAATATTAAGCGTTAATATAGGCCTATAAATCAATCTAAAAATACATTTATGTTTATTTAAAATGATGGGATGTAGCTGAACCACAATCAGATTACAAGTAAATAAAGGAAAGCTAAACTTAAATCCTTATAAACAGACAATTCCTGTTTAAATTTTTGTGAATACTTAACTTGAGATGAAATCAGTGTCCTTTTCATTAAGCACATCAATTTCAAATTACACTGTTTCCAGTCCACTCAAATGCCCATTGGACAATGTTGAGCATAAATAATTTAGTTGTAAATTTGTCCAATGTTCTTCGAAAAGTACAGAATAAAATGAGTATTACCACCAAGGTTTAGGCTTGTAACCATGCACCGGAACATTTTGCTAGTCACACACGAAATACATGAATACTGAAGCAACAATTAAGGAATCATAACCATCCCAGCCTTTGTCGTAGCATTTTCCTTGAGTGATGTCAGAAAACAACGAAAAGCAGAAATCAAGAATGTCGGCCCAGGAATCAAACCAGTTCCTCCGAATCTGAGTCCAACATGTTTTTATATAAGATATATGGAAAATGTTAGACCAATTAGTAATGGTTTGCACATTGCCATTGAGCCAAACATTCACCCCACCCCCCACCCCCATCCTTTTAAATGACTTTAAATTTTTCTGATTATTATACTGTTGTGACAAAAATATAGAACTCTCGCTGAGACACTTTTGAACTATATAAAAACCATTTACAATTTACGCCCATGCCTTACCTGGGACTCAAACCAGAAACATCTAACACTACAAAAAGAAACGCTACCGACTGTGCGGAGGTAGGAATCATTGTATCGCCTTGCACTGCACCGTATCATTTTACTGTAGTAGTAGTGCCCGAGTCATTTTTTTCCGTGTTAGAGGCTCCGAAGCGAAGAAGCAGTAAGGGCCACTCTTGATGCGCGCGCCAGTGACCCATCGCCCCCATGTACACTGCGCTAAACTGGTCCACTGTTTTTGTCGGATTGCTGGAACTATGGAATTGAAGCGGTGACGCTATTATTTTATTACTGAAAAGTCTGTACCAATGTACACTGTGGGCTCCTTAAATAGTTTTGCATTGATCTTAACAGTAGATTCTGTGATAAAGCTGAGCAAAAATGCCATTATTAGCCAAGTTTGGGGGCTCAAAAAATTTATTTCCAATGCACATGGTTTTTAAAGTACTTTATACTGTTCTATAACAGTTTTTATAATAAATGGTTATTGATAACCTGCTGTACTGCAGTTCAACAGCTAGGCAGGCAGATACCTTAAGGCCGCAGCCTACCTGCGCGTTAGAGGCTCAGAAACGATGGAGACATAAGGATGACCTTGAAGCGCGCATAAAATGCAGCATCACCTCAACAATCCAAGCGCTGAAGTAGCGTGCAAGCTTCCCGCCGAACAGTTTTCACTATGGGGCACTAAGCGGTGACCATATAATTTTACTGGTGGAAAGTCTCCAACTAAGTTTGGCACAGGTTGCAATCTGAGTTTCACATATATACGGTTAGTATATTTTGAAATACGGCAGCTTGAAAAGGCAGTTTATAGCTATGCTGGAGGGCTTAGAAACAGTGTTTTTAAAGAGCATGGTGTCTTAACAATGAGGTTCCGACCTAGTCTGAAGTTTGTTTTCTTTTTGCACATTGGCACATGTGGAATATTTTCGTACAAAAATCTATTTACGAACACACTGCAACACATTTGAAGTGTGGGGTAGGCGGTGCCCGTAACACAACTCATTTGTACTACTCCGTCACACTAATTTGGGAATAGCGTTTCATCACACTTATCTGGGAATAGCATTTCATCACACTAATTTAGGAATAGTGTTTCAACTTCAAATTAGTTTCATTCTGTTCCCACACTTGATGCTGTCATGCTGATGCATGATTCACGGACAAGTTGGGAGAGTGATATCGTCTGCTCTGCTTCATGCACAAAGTTGGACTACTTTTATTTCCTACAGTTACGATAATGAATCCGAATGTATTATTACCAGAATTAAACCCTTATCACTTTGAATTATATTTGATGTATTTTTAACTTCACAAATGATTTACTCTTATCTATATTTTCTTGTATTTACTGAAACAAATTCTGCATCTACTAGGTCTATAAAACTTAACACCAGGGTTGTGGTACCCTCTCTGTACGGTGCCCTACGCAGCCACATACCTTGCTTACACCTAGGACTGTTCCTGACTTTAAGCTGTACAAACAATTTGTTTCTTTGAGTTATAGTTTTTTTAAGACAGTATGATAAGAATACTGAATGATTCATCAGAATTAAGAAAATTTCTGTACTATTTTTAAGTACTGTACATAGGAATACACAGTTAATCAGCTACTGTATCAACCAATTAACACATTTTTATTGTTGGCAGCAAAACATATTGTTGAACAAAAGACCTTAGAAAATTCAAATCTGCACAAGAAAATAATTGCTTTAGATGATGTCATACCTATACAAAAGAAACGAGTTGAAGACCTAACACAAGAATGTATTGTAAGTATGTCCATCAAAAGTATTCAAATAAAAATTTTCACAGGTATGTATTAAAGCTACAAAAGTTTCTTTAAATTCTCCACCATATTATATGTAGCAATTATTGTTGATACTAGCATACGTATTAGGTTTTTTTTGTACGTCTGCCTTTGCACGGTAAGATAATATAACTCACAAATAAGAGTTTTGTAGTTATTTGGATCTTATTTAAATTTACTTCACAAGGTCATGCCAGCAATTGTTTCACCAGATAGTTAAGTTCGACTCATTTCACTAGCGCAGTCTCAATGATACATAAAAGCACATACAATGTTTTTGATGGAAAGAATATTTCAGTGGCATCACATGAACACATTTGGTAGATAAGCTGGACTCTTCAGCAACACTGAACTTTAAATCAAATTAGAGTTAAAAGTTACATCACCTCACAAATGTAGGAAATATTAATATTCTAATGTTTTTAACTCCTAGAACATGAATAAATTCACTTGACAGTAGCCAACTACAACTACATATTAATTCTGTATAATATTACGCTGGTATTATAAAAGCTATGTCAGAAACTAATTTTGTGCATGTCTGAAACCATTATTCCATTTATTTTGTCATGCTAATTTTCAATATAGCACAATATTACGGAAAAAAAAACCCTGCCTTCAGACAAACACAATTTGACTTTGAGAATAATAATCACATAGCATAACTGAGGAAAAGATATGCAAACAATGCACCTGACACAATGTTCATATTTACAGAGCATCATGTAACACACTTTAGTAAAAATTTGTTATGCCTATAGCTTCTCAGTAAAAAAAAAAAAGACATACATGTTATAGGAAACACCCGAAAATGCTGGCTGAGTCATTCCAATACAACAAAACATTTATGTTTGGGGGACGTCTGTTAGGGTGATATTAGACGTACTTTCATCAGTAGGTTCACCTTGGCTACCTGTTGCTCCTGCAGCAACTGCCATGCCCAATCCTCACCGAATGCGACTCCATGGCCTGTCTAACATGACACTACTTCTCCCTATGCCTTGCCATTGAAACATTATGTAAAGTGCAGTGTTTCTACATCACGTTACTCTTCCGAAGTGCAGGTACCACCAAATTTGTTGCAGTTGTTCTCTGAATTATCATGCCTTTTGTCTCAAAAACTAAGAGCATAACATAACACACTTTCCCCAAAGGACATTTTATACTTATTTGACCACAAAATTACTCAATACATTCCATAACTGTGGATCACATGACTCGTGTGCAAGCAATTAGGATTTTCTTCTTTGTTCTAGGATATGTGTCTTATTATAAGCTAAGAAAAACATTCTACACAAAATCGACATTGAATTGTAAATATTTTAAACTTCATTATGAGACACAACATACGTATCCATAAATCAAAATACAGTTTTGAAAAATATTGCCAAACCCACAATCTGACAACCTACTACAAGCACAGTGTCCCATTAATCTAAATGCACAGCATTCTTCTCATACGTGTACCTAGTGACCTGGTAAGCACTCGCACACTATAGCTTTGTCTTGCACTCCATTTCACTTTGTGCTTTTTCCGAGCTATAGTTATCCATGTGTGTGATTGGTAAATAAGCAGCACACATTGCTGTTACTTCCACAGAGTAGTTGAAAGTTTATTAGTACGAGAATGCTTAATCATGCTCTTATGTTATAAATGAGTCTTCTAGGTTTTTATTTCATTATATGTACTACTTGTATGAAAAGATACCATTAAAAGCTTCATTTTACGGTCTAAATGTAATATTTTTACAACACTGAATTAATAAGTAAGAGGACTCCTAAAATTAAGGAGATACGTGCACTTCGGCTGTAGGTTGGCCCCAAGAGCCTCCACTCAGTTTTGGACAGTGAAGAAGAAAAGAAAACTTTGGCTATTCTGTCTAGCAAAAGACATTGCCTGTTATGTGTTGCAATACAATTAGAAAATACACTCTTCTAAAAAACTACTTTTTTTATGAACTAATGATACATTGACTACCAATTTCTTGTGTAGACAAGTCATTCTTACAGTTCCGCAGTATGCAAAAATACACTATTGTACGTATCATATTTCTTCTGGCAAAGTACCACTTGCATTCTGAGGCTAAACTTTTCAGCAATAATTTCAAGCTATACCACTGTGTGCCCAATAGCATGCACTAGTTGTGCTAATGCTAAATCTTAGTCATATTAAGAATTTTTTTTAAAAATTAACATTAGACCTGACTTGTTTGTAAGAATGAAGCACAAATCGTTGACATCTGTATTCATCAACCTAACTAACTTTGTGGGAAATGGCAAAAAAATTATCTACACACTGGACTTAATAAGCCTGTTAAAAACTACTATTACAATGAAAAGTGCATGAACGGTGATGTAGAACAGTCATGTATGTTCTGTTTTACACAACTATTATTCCCAATAATTTTATCTATTTATGTAAAACAAAAATTTGTCTTAGGCCTCGTTACACTGTATGTCTTAAAAATTTTTTAATTAAATACATTCGGCAGCCATGTATAATAGTTTTTCAAGTTAAACATGTTTGTGAAGTTACACAACTAAACAGAATAAACACAATGATCTTGAAACATACATTGTACCATACCTAATTATTGACACATTTATGCTTAACACTCGCAAATTTTTAATAATCATGTTGTATCTAGCTGCATTGGTGCTGTGCATGTAAAATGTAGTAGCCGATCACAGAGCAGCAGAGAAGATATGTCAATCGAAACTATATACGAAACTAGTTTACATTGAACAAGAAGAGACTGTGATCTGAACAAGTTCAGCACTTGCTTAACCACTCCATAAAGTTGAACATGTTTAACTGAAGTTGTATCTAGTGTGCACACGGTCTTACTCATCAGTCTAGCAAATCATTTAGCTGCAAAAGAGAGTTCACAATGCCACCTAAAGCTGACAAAATGAATGGTACATAAAATACACATGAGCAACTCAGCTCTATTTTTCAAATATTCTTACAGAAACTCTACACGATGGTAGACGACACACAATGTAAGCAGTTCAAAGCACAAGTAGTGTCATCTCATGAACAAGCGAACATAAAGAAATACTTGTCTAGCATGGAGGAATGCAAGATGACAGTCCAATTACAAGCAGGTATGGTGACTAAGAACATTGAGTTTCATTAAACATCATAACACTAGTTCAATAGCCAACTTTATAGTGAGTGTGCATGGGGTGCAAACCTGCTTCACATTTATGTTATAGGTTGCCTGTAAACCTTCACAACTGTCACCAACAATTAAAAAAATGATGACAGTCTGATATGCTCGTTCATAATACAATTCCTTCTGGCTGGCTCCTCTAAATGATTTAGCAAATGTTACAAGGCACATTTGAGAGGGAACTGCAATTTAATTTCTTGAGTGTGTGACATGAAGTTTTCAGTAGCAGTCGTTCATGCAAATCAACTCTAGCACTTGAACAGCAAAATTGTGTGTTTAATAACCTACTAGGTTAAAAATATTTATTACTACTGCACAAACATGAACAATTACCATGCTTGCAGCCACCGAGTTCAGTCAGTCAGTTTTACGGGCATTGGTGCATGGAAAACAGAAAAATTGGTAAATTGTGCATGGTGCCTGGTAGAGTGGCTAGTGTAGTTACCTGCTTGAAGTTACATGTCCTGACAATAAAACAGGCCGCTACAACTTCATTTCCGAGACATGTGTAGGAATTTAGAAGTTCAAGCATACTTTCATTACATCCCCTACTGGGCACGTGTTTTATGTCACATCAATATCAATGAGGGAGAAAAAGAAAATAAAAGCTTTGTTTAATATTTTGAGGTACCTATATATATTAGTGATTTGAGTTATCAATAGTTGCCTTGAGCGAAACAATGTTTTGCAATGATATTTCCAATTTTTAAATGACAAAAGTCACATTAACAAACCATATCTCTCACAAATATAAAAATTATTACAACAATTAAAATTTTGGGTGAGCTGCCCCCTTAATACTTTCTATTTTGTAGTTATCATAAAAAATTATGATCTAAGGTAACTAATAAAAACATAATAACTTCTAAAAATTTAACATACACATTAAGTAACTTAAAATATGTTGATAAATGAATATCACACTGTATCACAACATTAAAAATAAAAATACATAGCATGCAAAGAGAATGCAAGCAAAGTATTTTACATAAAGTTTCTGGAAGAATACTATCTCATGAGAAATTCCAATACTGCAATATTATTTTACAGAGCTAGTATGTTGGTTTACACATAGTATACAGTAACTACGCATACAAACTAAAACAATGCTTATTATGGTATATTACCATCATATAAAGTGTCCCATACTGTGTATCTAAACTTTACCAATGTTTATATGTTTATACAATACATACTTAATGTCTAAACTGTTTCACTAAAGTTTACAATTCATTAAAAAAGAAAATATATGTATATATGTATCTATATTTTTTTAAGAAAGTTTTATGTAGAATACTCTGTGTAAGGAAGTATTATCAATAACATTTATCAATTGAGAACAATGTTTTGACATTCCATGACTGACTGCAAGCTTGGTAGGCAGAGCTTTTAAGTTACATCAGTTGTGGCTGATGAAATATATTAATGTTTAAGTTATCTTTTTATTCACATTGCAATCATCATGTAAATTTTCTGAGCTGTTTTATTTTAAAATGAGAACACTCAGTAACTATGCTACACAGTTTCATGTGAAAAGGAGGTAGGACCAATAAACCATACCCAACCAAAGAACAATACTGTATCACTGTATTTTTAATTTTAGCAAGTTGATAGCAAAATTGTTCAGAGTTCAATACGTATAATTATGTACATACCACTGCAATGTCAAATGCAAAACAAGGTTGTTAATATTTTGCTCATCTAACAACTTAGTTCTACTTTGTGAGAAATTTGTTTTAGGGGCTAGGGCCAAACAGCAACACGAGAAGTCAGAAAGGAAATCAAAACTTATGGTGCTGATTGAAAATCTGCAGGACGAGCTAGAAGAGAAGAAGAAACAGGAAGAGGAGAAACAAAAAGAATTAGATGGTCTTCTCCAGAAGAACCTTATGTTGAAGGTATAGTTGCTATCAGTACAAGGTAAACACACTGCCTCTCATTGCAGTGATTTCTATGAAATTGTTTGTTAGGAGAATTGTGTAGGTTCATAAAGAACTTCACAAAAATGTAAATAAAAGCATGTTTACTTCAAAATAGCAGATATATGCAAACTGACTGAAAATAATAAAAAAAACTGGACTTTTAAAAATGCTTACGTAATCTCAATCCACTAATACGAGAATATTAGAAACAGTAACATAACAGATTAATTCATATGTGCCGATGGTCTAATGAACAATTCCTAATAATCTAAGTTTCACCTGTTTCTGGTAAACCCATTTTGCCACAACCAAGTCTCAGAAATATCAAGTACATAGGTAATGCAGGAAGACAAAATCTGCATGCAAGAAAAGGGGGTGGTCTGACGATAATGTGCTAGAAAAAAATGTTGTTCAGCACACCTCTCGTCTTCATAGTACTTGAAGTGCTAATGAAGTAAGAACTGTGATAGATGATTTGGTGGTGTGTGAAGGTTAAGAGTAGTTTAGGAGAGATGAATTCTATGGGTCATGGAAATGGCAAATATGACTGCAGCTTGCTGAATTCCTGCACCGTATGTCACAATTCATCTCGTGCAGATTGCCCAGTGTGGAGCCCGTCTGGTGCCACTTTCTGGTGAGGATTCGTGCATTGTGTGTCCCTCAGCAAACAATTTAATTGGATCGTTAACTTTAGTAAGAAAATGAGATCGAAAGTTGCGATCAATTCGTGCATTGTGCGTCCCTTAGCAAACCATTTAATTGGATAGTTAACTTTAGTAAGGAAATGAGATCGAAAGTTGAAATCAATGTAGCACCGTACCTTGTTGTACGTTGGTTTTTTTTTTTTTTTTGGGTAACAACGCTGATGAAAATTCTGCTGTACAAAAACTTATGTATGCAAGTGTAAGTGTATTACTGATAAATACTTAGCAATTTCAATTGACTAGCATCATGTTTCATAAAAACTAAATTTTATACATGCAAAAATAATATGTGCATACAATAAAAAAATCTTAAAATGCTTCACCATCTTGTAATCTAACATCGGCCTTACTATATACCGCACATTATACAGCAACTTAAAAGGAACCGACTGTTATTTACACTTTCTTAATTTTAGACGTACTGTACAGATGTAACAAAATTTTCTTAAGCACCTAATCTACTAGGGATGTTAAAGCTACAAGTGAACAAACATATTTATTATATAATTATAGGTCAAGTGGGATAAGATCAGAATAGGGATTGAAGTACAGTAAAACCTTTATGATTTCATTCTCATTTTCAGTAACATCAACAAGTAACTCAGTTAACAATTTTCAAGCTGCTATTTAATGAAATATGCCAATTTGAATTTTAGTCTCTTACTATATTCTTAGATGTTTGGATAATACATTGCATTTTATTACACCCAGTATAAATAGCAATTTTAACTTAACATAGATTGCAGGCTTTTGCTACTACTCTCTTCATTTAGTAGGCTGCTGGGCCTCATCAAAGATTTATAAATGCTAGATACTGCTCAAGTCCAGAAACCTAGTACGTAGAGCCCTGATTTAACACACTCAGGATTAACAAAAACAGCGATATCACAAAGAGGAATTTAGGAAACTTTAAAAGAATACAAAAATGTATGAAAAAAAGAAAGTATCATTGATAGAATAGAATATAAACTATAGTAAAAATCTACTAAAAATACTTTCACTAGCAGTAGTACATACATACTAATTTCTCTGTATATTCTTAAACCGTTTGTGAAAAAATACAACAAAAAAAACTATTAAATTTCATTGAAAACTTGTGACGCGGAAATGACAGAGTTGAGCGCATGCTGCCAAGCCTGCAACGCTGTGTTGCGTAGTAAGCGCGTGCCTAGATCTTTCCTCATGACCAGGATAACGTTAATTCTACTACGGGTTTGAAAGGTTTCTGTTAAAAGTTTGGCAAGGGACAATTTCTGACACTTGTTGCACTGGCATTGGCAAGGGGTGTAATCTGACCAATGTCAAAGCTTTCGTGAATATAAAGTTACATGAAGATGATAGGTTAGTAGCCGAAATCGGTTTTTCACTTCAAAATTAAATTTAATGATTTCTCTCTTTGCCAAGCCCAGTTATTAATTTTACTACGGTTACACATTTCATTAGACCTCTTAGCGATGACAGTGCAAGTAGTGAAAAACTTTTTCTTGTACCAAACCCTCCCACAAGAGAAAACATTTTCTTTCTAACCTGTAGTAGAATCAGACTTAACTGGGAGTATAATAACCTAGTGGCTGGTGGATAAACGAGCATCTAAGTACCTAGTACACAAAGCGTGGTGGGGGACCAGACAGGAACTAATTCACAGGGAGTGTTTCGGGTCTCCGTCAAAAGGCGCGATAGTGAAACATATTCTAATGATTAATTTTATTATTGAAAGAATATAGTGGTGTCCAAGGTGTTTATTTTTCGTCACATCCAGTAATAAAATCAGAGTACTGTATCCGTCAAAAACACGTAATCATGTTTTTATGCTGACTTTTTACAATACATTTATTTCCATAAACGTAAATATGTCTCGCTGATGGCAAAAAAATGCTCAAGTGCAAAGTATTTTTAGCGAGCAGTAATCAGTGGGTTAAACGAGCGTGGTACAGCAGACTACAAGCTGATCTTGCAACATTTTAAGTTAATTTTCATTGCAAAATATTTTACAACATTTTTCATGGGAATTTTTCTAAATTTTGTGGAAAAAGCAGGAAAGAGACAAAGGTAGAAGGCACGGTGATGTTAGTTATCACTTCTCGAATGTTGATGTCGCGCACATGGCATAACTCAGTGGGTGCATGCTCCATGTACGTTCCCCTAGAAATTGTTCAAGTTTTTTTTCTGGATTTTTTTTTTTCTTCATTCACAGTTGTGGCATACCAATTATGTAATGGTAACTGCAGTATTTATTGTTGATTTGCTAACAGGCATTTTTAAAATTATCTTAAATTCAAGCAAAACATGCTTAAGAATTTTAACTTTTTTGTTTTCTTATGGGAGGTTAAAATTATAAAGTTAGTATAACAAAACACTGATTTAGAGCAAACATCTTAAGGCCCAGAAGCATTTCATTAGATTGGGCATCTACAGTACTAAAATATTTACAGATAAGAATACAGCAGAGCGACAATGATTAAATCAGTCAATATGCATGTTTGTTGTTTAACAGAAACACAATGAGGCACGGCTTCTACGTTTAAAGAAACAGGTAGAGAAGGCAGAGGCCCATCAACGTGTCCTCCTGAAACAGCAGCACATCAACAATAATTAGTAGATTAGTTAATGACTACATACAAGAAAGTTGCTGCCAAATATACTACAGTCTAAGACAGTATGAATATAATGGACAGCTTTACTTGTGTTTTGTTAACCAGTGAAAAGTGAATGTAATTAAGTTGTTACACTCACAATTCATATTATTTATTGTGTACAAAGATAATTAGTAACAAATTGTTTTCATCGAACTATGTACTAAAACTTTCTAACACACGGATTGTTCTATGTTTTTACATGCTGAGCTGAAAGTAGCCTGTCTACATATTAAAATTATTAAAATATGTAGCCTATATGTAATTGGTTGCAAAAAATTTGTAGTCACATAAATATGTAAAACCCAAATAAAGTGTGTATGAAAATATATTTACAAAAACAGAATTTCTAAATGGTGAGTTGACTCCCTGATACTACTGTATTTGTTCAAATTGTTACACAGCTACTCTACTATACCTAGCATTTGTACAATTTTTGGTAACATCTGAACAACACTCCAATTCAGAGCTATTTCTTCTTCCTGCTTACATACATGTTCAGCTCTGGCCTGAGAAATAACTGAATCAATACAGTGTTCAGAATGTTTTAAAAATAATTTGCAAGCATCTCCTGCGCTGCAATGTGGTGCTCGGAGCTGCAGTATATAATAAGGTTTTGGCCTACATGCTTCCAGTCCTTGCAGCCATTAGATATAAAAGATTCAACTTTTTCCTTTTGGAAAACAATTTCTTTTCCCAACCCCTTACACATAAAGCAAAATACATCATCCTTGTCACGTTGTATTCTAGCCAACTAAACTGTTTGTACCACATAGTTGAAAAACATCTTAAGAGAGTGTGGTAGATAAACAAATGCTAAAATCATCAATTGATTTCTACGCTTTTTTCGAAGCCAATATGGATAAAATACTCAATGATCAATCCTAGATAATGGTATTTACCAACTTTATGAGTACATATTTATCCAGAATTACTAATTCGTTACGCGTGATCTCTTGCGCCGCAGTTAAATGCACTAGGTTCCGGCGTCAGAGAATGTGCCCTCAGAAGTTTGTAACATTGGAAACAATTTTGTTTAAAACATTGGCTAAAACTATTTTTGCAAATTGGCTGCAAGAAACCTAGTGTTATAGATTAATGCATTTAGCGTAGAATTATGTCCCATGCCCTATTAAACATCCAAGAGTGAATGTTCTTGGAAATGGTCATTTGGTTGAGAGGACCCCCTTATATGTACAGGCAGAATTCGTCTTTAGTCTGTGCAAGCAGCATTCAAGATGACAAGGAGGAGTAGACAGACTGTCTTTGTTGAGATCATTACAACTTTCAGTAGTCTGCTCAGCTTTGTCCTTAAATGTGAGATCTCCTTAATAAAAAAGAAATATCAGCTTTATTTGTTTATTTTAATTCTATGTAATCAAAATCATAGTGGCAAGCAAAATTTATATTGTTGAAATACTCCAGACCTTTTATTACAGTAATACACTGCATATGTAGACGTAATAAACCATTTATTTAAAAAGGTGCTTTGTTAAAACTAAGAAAAAAATGAATGTGTGTGTTATATACAGAAGAAACCTGAACTCTATCAACTAACTGCGGCAGGCAAGTCCTCATCAAAATATATGTTAAAACATACTTACCTCTACGCAAATTCTATTACAGTACAAGGTGGTGTGACCATCAAGCAGCTGAAACTTTTGCTTGCTGTAACATTTCCAAAATGAGTGATAAATGTCTACGTGTTTCTGGATGGATAATCATACTGCTAAGTTAGTCAGTAGAATTTGATTCCATGTACTTAAGTTTCCAGAATACAATTCATACATGCTCAGTTATTTAAGTTTCTTACAATTTTCTTATTTTATTGCTCATTATATAACAGTTCTGCATATGTAACTATTCTGACATTTGATATCAATTACATTTTCATCAGGAAACTTTCATAACTAAAGAATAGTAACAAGGGCATCACCAACCACCTTTCCTATCTACACAGAGTAGAGGCAGTAACATGATGCTAGTAAGGGGAATGTCTACTATGGAAAAGAAAAAAGAATAACTGGTACCTTTATTGTCATATTCATTTACTAGTGTCCGATATCAGATGACCTACATGTATACCTTTCTTCTTCCCAAGAAAATCACTCAGCAGCCAGTAGTTGCAATACCAACTGGGACACGTGTCTCAGGAGCATTATAAATAAGAACAAATAGCAGTAGTTTACAAACATGTTTTTTTTACTAGTTCTTTGTTGACGGCCAAGGTTATTACAGATGGAAATAACATATGTATTACGCTTCACACAATTTTTCCTATTGAAAGAACACATCCCATTTTCAGGTACAACATACTGCAGTAAATGTTGCATTGATTTCAAATGAATATTTTACCAACCTGAACAGCAATTTTGTATCAATTAAGGAAACAGTTTTAAAATATATTTACAATGCACAATAAAATTTTGAAAAGATGAAATAAACATAATTATTGACATCATGAAAGAAATGCTGTTATATCGTGTTGGCTCGGAGAAACCAAATCTGCAAGTACAACTTAACTGTGATGATGTACGAATGAACTCTGACTGTCAGTGGTATTATCGTGTCTTTCCGTGCTGTACAATTAAAAAATGATAATACATATTAACTAACATTTTTATATGACTGAAATGTAGTCGGAAAGTCCAAAATTAAATGTCATAATTAAAAAGGTTGATGTATTCAAATAGAAATATAGAATCTATAACATAAATCCTATGGACATGGCAAGTGGGATTTTTTATGCTATCCTCATCTGTTTATCACTCCAGCTCTAGTATGTGTATGATACTATGTGTTAGATCACACTTAGCCCCTCGCTGGCCCATTTTGGACAGCAGCTAGCTGTACAGTTCACTTACAAGTATTCTGAATATGTATTCATAATTGAGCAAGGTGACGCAAACTGTCAAGTTGTGCATGTTTACATCCCTAATTACCTTAACTGACGACGAGATATTGCACTCTACTAAATATTCTTACCTTTGCTGTGTTTTCTCAATGAGCTGGAATCTGTGTTTACAGTCTGTGCCTGTTTTCCATGAACATTTTAATTTTGATGGTCTGCACCTTCAAAAAAAAAAAATACACAGATATAATAGTTTACTGTAAACATACATATTTAATTCAATGGTGCAGGTTTCGTTAATAAAAATGAATTTACATTTTAAAACTGTAACTTATATGTTGATGACTTCAAGTGTCAATGTTTCAAAAACTTCTGCATGGCTATTCTTAAGTATTTATCTTCCTTTAGTTTTTCTTCTTTTCTGTTTGTAGGCTGCTCCAGACAGATTCTTACTGTTCACAGACATCTTTGTCATGTACTTGGATTATTATTACCATAGCCAGTCGCTATTACACGAGCACCAAGCTATTGCACTGACAAATATGCCTAGTGTACTGCGTGGTCGGCACAGCGAAATGAGAAACAGAGCTATTGCTAGCTAGTATGATAGTGTAGTAACAGGCGGAGGCAGTGACCGGGAAGGAAGGGGGAAGAATACCAAGTTATGACTCAAATTCTAGCTACTCCTATTTACAGGACTAACAACACTTTTAATGATTCAGCTTTTCATTACACTTGCACATGTATCTTGTGATGAAAGACGAAAGCTGACAGGCTGCAACAATAGTCGAGATCAAGATGGCAAAAAAACTTGCTTTTATGTCATAAAATGTTGGACAAATTTTTTTTGCAATCTTTCAACGGAAAACTCTGCACTTCTGGCCAAACTGGGGTAGGTGGAGGAGGAATGGACCCTCCCCCTACCTTGTGGAGCCAACAGATATCATGTAACTATAAAGCCACTTATTTACAGCCACCATAGATATACTATAACCATATGAGCAATGGAGTTTTGGCTAAACAGTACAATCATTTGAAGTTAATCATTATTTTCAACCTTCCTTTCCGCATATCATAATTACTGGAATATAACAGTAGCCCGACCGTAATAATTTTGAACTTAAAAATTGGAAAGTAAAATATCCATTTCTAATACATGTGGCAAAAAAATCTTCGTTGTGTGTATTAACATCACACCCTAAACATTAATACTCAGTAATAAGCTACCCAAATTATTTGTAGAAATTTACATCTTTCTAAAATTTTCAAAAATAAATTACATGTCAGGTGTGAGTGAGGCAGAGTTAAGTGTCTGTCGCAGCATTTCACTTATAGTGTGCAGCATGCTACAGAGCAGAACATCTCATACAAATTCCAAAGTGACGTCTTGTATCAATGATTTTCCGCTATATATTGCACTATTAATTGAACACTTATTTTTTTACCTTGTTTACTTAGTTTTTATTTATTCAATTGACCTCATACAGTCCATGCTAATTTACTGCATCCTATGCCATATCCAGCTATCCTAGCCATGAGATATGTGGTCATTTCATTAATACTAATTTAATCCTAGAGCTTCTCTCTAAATGGTCTGCCTGCAGCACTGTATCATACCCTTTTTCTTTTCAGTATTCTTTTTCCTCCCTAAACAGCCAATATATACTAACTTAAATTTCCTGCAACTGAGGGTGCTGTATGCAAGGAAACAAAGCACATAAACAAAACCTACACCTGAGCAATACAGAATGTCATATAGCATTTTATTGAGTAATACTTTTACATGCCAGATGAGTTAATATAGTTTGAAACCCCACAGTATTTGCAGTTTGAGTGTTATTCATATAATTATACTTTATCTTATTCTTTATGTGTGTGTGTGTGACAAAATTTTTTTTTATTTAGTTTGCACTGCAAGTCCTACTACTGTTTGTATGTTTATTCTATGCAGTATCACCTGCATACTTGCTCTAAATAGTGTTTGGAGGGTGTTCAAACAGTACCCAGTGGTTGGCTGGATTGACAATAGGCCATGAGCATCAACAGTTGTCGTGTAGACATGTAATGTTGTGCACGGAGAACATCGATGATGGGGCAGACTGCCAGGACCCTGGATGTGACCGAGGACGGTGTTCATAAGCAGACTGACAAGACCACTGATTGCAAGAATCTTGTATAGCAGATGTGCTGTATGCTAAAACCAGAGGCGCAAAGTACTACAAATTGTCCGTAGTTTCAAATAATCGCTCATTATAACAGAATTATAGTTCCCTAGAAATAATACGGAATTTTACATTTTAAATTTGAATTCACGTGTTTACCTATATGTCTACTTATTGTTTATGTTACATAATCCACATGTTACAGCACATTGGTTGTGGCAGTTGTTTTCCCAACAACGTAGCAGAGGCTTACCGAGTTGGCCCGGAGTGATAACATCCATGGCTGTGGTACAAAGACTCAACGCATACGTTAGTATTCACTTGTTGCTTCTTTCGCCGATCAGCCATATGAACTGGATGCCTAACAACATTGTTGTAGTTTAACTAAAATATATTTATGTGAACATTTAAATTCATCTATGAGTTTGGAACAGAAGAATTTTCAGAAATATTGTTCACAATATTCACAGTTGTGGACATGTTTAAGTGCTTCAAATGTATCTCACCAACACGTACTTCGTTAAGTTGTGCAAATGTGACTTCAGTGTAAACACTGTGGCAACAATTACTACCACTGTCATGTTAACAGCAAACAACATCAAGAATTTCGATGTTTGAAATTTTGAGGTAGTGGGGACAGTGTGTGTGTGTATGTGTGCACGTGTGGGTGTGAATACAATGCGAAGTGCGAAGTTCGCAGTCCCCCTCCCCCTCCACCACTACCAGCCTTTTTGTATATTTAGCATAGTATCATATATCTTAGGAATCATTATTTTGAATTTCACCAAACTTGGTACACATACATTACTTACAAAGTTGACTTGACTGTTATGCACGTCTTATATGCTGTTTTCATATTTTGAAAAATGGTGGCCATTTTAATTTTTTTTAGCACAGTATCCCATATCTTAGGAAATATTTTTCAGAATTTCTTCAAATTTGGTCAGGGTTGCTACAGAATTTCTGGATAAAATTTCCCTGACTTTTCCAGGTTTCCAGATAGAAATTATGACTTTCCAGTATTTTACATGGAGCTAAATAGCACAATCATTTAAGTTTAAATGTTAAAATTAATTTACAGGTAAATTTTCGAAAACCAGTTCTGGAAAAACTGATGTTTATAAATGTACTACGGAAAGTTAACCTATATTTGACAAATTTAGTTAAAATATTCCAGAGAACAGCAATATAAGTGTTAATTAACTGGAAGTAAGCTAAGATAACATTTAACATTTCATAACGTGAATGGTTGTGCAATAGACGACTTGAAGTACACGCCCCCTGACTTCACCGCAGGGGAAAAGTACTGTGGGAAACAAAGCTTGTTTACAAACATGCTGATTTATTAGTTGGTAATTCCAGAAAGCCAAAATGTTGCGTATTCATAGATTTGCACGCAAGGGTAAAAAATATTAGTTTTAATTTCATAGTTAAGATACGCAAATACATAAGATTAATGTTTACCTGAAAAAATGGGCAATTCCAAACAAATAATCAATTTTCTTGACCTACAACTCATCCGGGACATGTGAAGCCAAACAGCTAAATGAAGGTTATGTTCGGTTGCGGTATCCATGGAAATAGGAATTGTATCTCACACCTGACTGAAGCTCCGCCTCTTTTCAAGTCGTCCATTGCCTAAACATCAATGACTAAGCCTGCAACCATAAAGATGCGGCGCCAGCCCAGAAGCCAAGCGCTAGTCAGCTAGATGACGGTTGAGAAAGCACGAAAAATTCTATTGCTGAGCCTAAAGTTTGTTCTACAATTTTGAATTTCCAGTGATCAGAAACAATTTCCCTAACTTTTCCCGGTTTTCCCTATTTTACAGACTTGTAGCAACCCTGTTGGTACAAATATACTGCATACAAAGTTGACATTACTTTGGTGTAGTTTGTTCATCCTGTCTTCATATTTTCAAAATGACTGCCTTCATTACATTTTTAGCATGATAAATCTTTTCAGAATTTCATGTAACATGGTGCACATATACTGCATAGAAATCTGACTTGACTGTTGTATATTTTGTTCATCCATCTGTAATAGTTTGAAAACTGCTGCTATTGTTTTATCTTTACGATAGAAAAACATTACAGAAAAAAATTTTCCCCAATTTATTGAACTGGTTACTAGCACATTACTTAGCAAGCTGACTTATCTTTAATATATATTGTGTATCATACGTCTAAATCAATATTATAATTTAAAATTCCTAGATTACGTAAAAGATTTTAACTTTCAGGGTTAATTTGTAGTTATGCTGGTAACTTCTTGTTTTATATTACAGACGTTCAAAGTTGGAGTACTCTTTTATTATTGTCCTGCATATCTAAGATATATGCACACCGACTACTACAAATGAGATATCAATCCCTTACGCGAGCATATCAAACCTTGGAGACGTATAAAGAGAACAAAAATATTACATGATAAGGTACAATACCAAAATAACTAGATCATACTATAATTAAAATGCAATGACAAGTAGGATCTGTGAACCAACTATTGAACAAAATGGAAATGGTGGTAGTGGTGGTGGTAGTAGTAGTATTAATGTGTAATAATAACAACAATAATATCATCACCAACTTACAACACGTTTCATTTCAACCAACAGAGATAAACAAAATAAATAATAAACTTATCTGTGCATAAGTTCAAACAAAGCTAACAATACGCATACAATTACAGTGGAGTTCCATAGTCAACACTGTTTGTCCTGTTGTCAGACAACTTGCTAAGTGACATTTGGACAAATGGCTGAAAACCTGTACATACAGTTGTTGTCCTACCATTGACAACCAAACTTCTCTTAATACACAGTTTGTGTTGTAAAACCTATTTGACCTGGCAATACTACTACAGTATTTATTAATGCACTGCAATGTGTTTCCAAAATGAAAACAATAAGTAAACGGAGAAATTTGAGATTCTAAATACGGATACCATTCATAAAGTATATTCCATATAAATGGTTATGTACCTTTATTTTTTCAATATAAAATACATTTTAAAAATCTTTCAATAGTAAAAAAAAAAAAAAGTATATTTTTAACTGTTCTCAGCAATATTTATTTGTAAAAAGTTTGTGTCTTGAGTGTAACAACTATATATTGCATTTTTACTATCAGCTTGTTTATGACTGCTACCACAATAGGTATATTTTATCTGAAGAGCACTGTTACAGGTACAAAGTTTTTTTTATATTATCACAGGCACTTACAAATAGTTGAAAATACCAACTGTATAAACAGTTTCATAATTCAAAATACACATTACATAAGACATTTGTACTTAAACACTGACGTCAAAATATTTCAACAAGGATACTAAATAAACTATAACACTTTAATGAATACATCACTGTGCTACAACAAAACAAAATACAACAACATGTTTTGTAGATGTGCAGTACATTACATTTTGTTTTTCTACGATTTAAGGCAAACAAAAATTTGTTAACCATAGTGAATGTTTCCAGGATTTCCAAGTTCTAACAGTTCCAGAAACACAGCGATCAAAATGCTTTTTTTATGTACAAACATTATTTTGGAGGTGATTTTGTACTCTTGAGAGCTCAAACATTTACTGTCTTTTTCAAATGGTAGCTATACTTTTATTTTCTGACAAAATCTGTTTGTCTATAATACTAAACATTAACAAACTAGTGTATCTGTTGACTTACAAGACCTCTGACTGTAATCATAATGTCTCATCCTGACAAAAAAAAAACCTTCAACTGTGAAATAAGAGGGTTTAACCAGCTTTTCATAACTTATAAAACAGGCAAGCTCAGTCGGGATTGGTATTGTAATTTTATTATGGCACAGTATAAAAAACCGCTTACCCATCTTAATTTACCACACAAGTAGAGCTTTAGTATTTACAATGTAACTATAGGTAAACCTTGCTGTAACGAGTATGGCCTATAACGAGACATTCACTATTACGAGAATTATAAAATGTACCAACCCGCCATATACGAAAAACAAGGTCAAAATATTTATTTACGAGTGAACTTCAACGATATAGTTCACTATAACGATAGGCCGGTAGCGATACACTATCGATACCTCGCACATTCTTGCTGCAATATGTTCCACTTGTAGCGCTTCAATGCGGCGACTTTTAAAGTTTCGGGCGTGGCCGCATAACTCGACAGATACGCGCATGCGCTGCATCACAGCACGTATCTGTCGAGTTTGGTACATGATCCTGTTTTTTTCCATGCAAACTTGGTTGTTTCCGCAAAGGCCTATCGTAGTGTCGTGTTGCTATTTTTTTAAATGGCAAGCGTAAGTCACTTGATATTGCTACGAAATTAAAAATTATTACCTAGTGCGAAGCGGGGAATGTCAGCAAAAGTGAGATTGGCAGACGATACAATCTGCAGTCCTCTACACTGTTCACAATCCTTAAAAACCTGTCATAAGAAACTCTTGATTACAAAAAAAAAACACTTTTTTAAGGGAACTGTCAAAAAAATTCACTTTCCTAAGAGAAAAAATCTGTCAAGATTAGCTTCTTATTCACTTTCGTAAGGAAAAAAATCTGTCAAGAGTAGCTTGCTTTTTCTTAAAAAAAAAAAGTGTTAATGGAGTGACAACAAATAACGTAGTGGACGTAGTTTTGTAATATAATTTCACGTTTTCACGATAATAAGCAGGGCTCCCGTTTTTTGTAAACCATAACAGAATTTTAAGGTAATATTTTTTCCATTACTCTTTTATATTGTACTAGCCGGCCGGCCGCGGCGTTGCCCACGTGAAATTATGTAATGTCAACAGTAACTCTGGATAAAATATGTGATAAAGGCATTTAACAGCTAGCGTACTCAATAACAGTGAATTATAAATTGTCTTAGCTCAGTGTAAAGAGTGCACGCAATATGCTCGTATGATGTCATAGTAATTCCCATCGCAAAGTCTTACACGGGACACGAACCCGTAACCCCACCCCTTTCACACCACAAACTTTATACGATACCTGTGTGAATGTTAAAGGCATGCCGTGATAATTCTTTCATACGTGCAGGCTACAATCCAGAGAAGTTTTATTTGTGAGTAGGTTGGCAAAAAGAAATGACAGTTGTGTTATTTCTCCGTGATCATTCTCTTTTTTCGGGAGACTAACATTTTACTGCTTTTCACCTACTTAATTTTCGAATTTCATAAAAACCTGAGCTTCATTTGTAGATAGTTACATAAGCTTCGTTCTTATCAAAAAATCATCTCGATATCTCAACGGGTATAAGCGGTACAGATGATTATCTGAAATCACATTTTATTTTTTTAACAGCTTTCAAGGACGAATTTCGAAAAATCCTGGAATTGCTTTTTTTATATTTATGTAAGATTTATTTTAAAGCAAAATCATTTTCAATATTTCCACTGGTTTAGGAGATAAGTGGGATTAATATTAAAAACACGTTATATTTTTTTAAGAGCTTTCAAGGACGTTTTTCGAAAAATTGTAAAAATACTTTTTAAATATTTACTTAAGCATCATTTTTTTTAAATCACCTCACTGTCTAAAATGGTTTAGGAGAAATCATGGAGTAATGAAAAACACATTTTATGGCTTTTCACCCCCTTAATTTTCGAATTTCGCAAAATCGAAAAATTTGTGAATATGCATTTCTTTGGACAATATTATGAAGTTAACCATTTTATGATAGCATTCCCGGTTAATGAGATATCAAGGATTCTTTTAAAACACATTTCACCCCTTTTCACACCCTTAATTATCGAATTTCGAAAAATCCTTTCTTAGTGGGTGCCTACGGGGCAAGGGGAAGCTTCCCTCAAAATTTCATAGTTCTAGGTCCAGCGGTTTGGGCTGTGCGTTGATGAGTGAGTGAGTGTGTCAGGACACTTCATTTTATATATTAAGATTAATTAAAAAAACAGTATTTTGTAGCACGATTTACTGTACAGCATTTCAGATGTACCCACACTATTGCCGTAGCTTTCAAAACTGTCACTGCCATAATTGTTCACGGGCAGGCTGTGAACGGCGGCACACAGTCTAGGCCACAGCACAGCTTTATAGGTCATTGTAATGTACGCTAGTCGCTGCTGCCATCGCGATAGCTGCATGCCGCGTAGCTGGCTGCTGGAGTGCGACACGGACAATGAGTGCGTGCGTGGGTTGGTGGTAGCAGCTGCGACCTTGAACCAAGCGGTGTTGCAATGCGTAGTCGCAGCAGTGTTGTCACGCGTGGCTACAGACTAGCGGCCTATACTACGACAGTTGCGACGCACGCACATCACACATACGTACTAGTTTGTACAAAAGACAGAAGCAAAAGTACTCACGTTTTAGTACTTGGCAGATACACACACAAAAGGGACGACACATAATCGCAGAAGCGCGTATCGCGACGTTTCCTCTTAGCCCGAGCGCATCTGTGATTCTGTGTCGTCCTATTTGTGTGTGTGTATCTGTCAAGTACTAAAACGTGAGTACTTGTGCTTCTGTCATTTGTACATACTGATAGCCAAGCTGCCTCTTCCTTTGTTTTACATTACTACACGTACTAGTTTATTTTTACGCGGTGGAAGTAAACACGAGCAGCGGACTTTTGTGATGGGAAAGTCAAAGTACCGTAATTATACAGCAGGTGTCTAACTCAATCTTATGACATTTTTATTTCGCCGCACAGTTTGGTAACAGAGTCGCGTGCTTGGCATTTGGAGTAAATTGAAAGTTAGTGCAGCCTGGAGAAAGATGAATACTGAATTAAACACTATAACATCGAAAGCATTGTGTACAATTTAGTTGGTACCGGTAAGTGGAGTTATCCTTTAAAGTTTCATTCATTTTTTTCTGCACCTCTAGGTATATTATTTTCTCAGTTTTAGGTCCCACCTGTTGATCTTCAGACAATTTTATTTAAAATAATGCGAGACTATTTCGAGATAAAATACGGCTATCCTCTGTATTTATTTGGAGTGTACAGTAGTAACAAAAGATTGCCAGGATGTACACTAGGGAAAACACATGTACTTAAGGAAATATCTGACTTTTTTTTACTATATTTGGCTATAGCTACAATTCACTATAGCGAGAATTTTTTGAGCCATTTAGAGGTCTCGTTATAATGAGGTTTACCTGTACATTATTTTCATGAACTGACGAAATACACATCTATGTTGATGCAAACAATGAGGAAAAAGAGGGTGGGGCAGGTTTGGGTGCACCTATGAATGCTTTACAGCATACTAAAAGGAGAACAAAAATGGATAGGAGGGTTGATGGCAAGATGTTGATTCGCAGCAAAGATACGTGATGCACCTCTGCAAAAGCTGAAGGTTCACGAGACGGGATCGACAATACACATAACTCTTTGCATGCTTATTCTTTAAATTCATCATTACCGCAAACATACTACTACTTTCTATCAAAATAACTGCAGTACTTCTCTGTCTAATTCAAAATGCTCCCACAAAAGTATTGTTGATAAGATATAAAGATGACTTTTTCTGCTGTTTTTCCCAGACATTAGTTTCTGCCACATGGACTTGTCCAATTACAGTACAGTTTACTCTTACGTATATTTTATTATCAACAATCCTAGTTTTAATTTTACATATTTGTTATTGTAGATTTTAATACTGTACACCTTTTAACATTACTCATTATTTGAGATTCACTGCCACATTGATAATTGGTGTTAACAAAGTGTTTCAAGCATACTCACATGGATAGTGTTATGGGACAAAACTATGGCTATCCCACATAACATTCACTTTTCATTGATTACATCATGTTGGGTAATACAAAAAGTCAAGAAATTGTTTTTATTCCCTAAATTTCAAACTCTTGTAACATAGGACAATATTAAACAATTCAGCTTCACAATCTTTGTATATACAGTAGCAAGAAATACAAGCAAAAGCTGCATAGAATAAAATATAGGTAATTAAGTGGTCAAAATAAATTATAATTCATTAAAAATTGCACCTGAACTAAATACAGGCACTCCTCTTTAAGCATGTCTTAAGGAAAACCTTAGAGTTGCAGTCATAACCTAACTTCTGAGTGTCTTTACAAATTTTCTGATTCAACAATGCAATTGACCAAACTGACAAAAGAATAACACAATGCAAAATATATTAAGAGGTTAAAACAACTAATAAATAGTTTTAAAAAGCAATTCACCCTAAAATTGTAGTGCTTGTAAATGAAAGAGGAAAGTAAAATATAGTGTTTGCCTCACAAAAATTAAGTCATAATTTGTGAGATATAGTCACACACAGTGGAGAAGGCAGGAGCATGTGACAAAACTAGAGCTGTGCCAATCCACAAGTTCTGCAGATGCACCAACCTGCCAATACCGCAAATAGAGATCTGCCAACACTGTACTGATACAAGCAACTTAAAAAATAAATTATGGTATTTTATCTGTAATGGATAAGTATTTGCAATAACAGATAAAATTTTCATTCTATTAAATTTGGATTTATTATCTTGATAAAGACAATTGTTATTAAGTGTACATAAAATGAAACAATAACGACCTGTTATTACCATTTAAATCAATTCTGTTGTCGAATAAACTATCTGCCTGCAATCAAAATATCTCTTAGTTCTAACATCTTCTGTGTTGGGACATGAAAACAATTCCACACACTACTATCAATGAAACTGCTCAGTGTACACTCACTGACGCAACAAACATGGAAATATCAAGCTCTAAAAGAACACAAAACAATCAATAGTGAAGCAACTAATATGGAGTGACCAAGTTCTAAAGAATCACACACCATCACATGCACACACGCGCACACACACGCTATATTGCCTAGCAAATCAGCACATTTCAAGATTTTGATAATAAAAAAACACCAGTATTTTTAACTTTTCTGGCTTTAGTAAACATCTCCAAATATTTGAAAGTGATTCATAAGTACTGAATAAGTGCTCTGAAGCAACCTGCACTGCAGGTAGACAAAGATATTTGCTAGCAAGTTTTTTCAATATTGGACAAGGAGCAGTTTCCCAATATTGAAACACTGTATCGTCAACAGGGGTTAGTTGTTTAGCCAAGTATTTCTGGACTTCCACTTCTGCCAAGGAAACTGCAGTGTGTAAAGCTTGGAGTAGCTTTCGCCCTGCCGGAACATGCCAAACTTGTGGTACGCCAGACTGAGGTAAGCGGCTCCAAGCCAGCATGCATTTAGATCCTATTCCTTCAGCTCTTACTCGCCTGGTTCAATAAATGAGCACTCACAGCACTGTGTGTGGCGGTATGGATAAACAAGACCAAGATAGTGTTTCACTACTCAGCCATGCTGCCAGACTGAGACTGGCCACAATGTTGAAAGCAAACATTGTAAAAGGACAATACGAGAAACTACAGCTTTTTAGCATTGTTAAAGCATGGGACATGTTACTAACAACGAGAACTGGAACCACTAGCAACGTTAACATTCTCATGTCTCTGTCAAGGGCTGGTATCTCTATAGGACTTTCTTTGACCATCAGCCATATGTGAGTTTAGTTCCAGGTCCATGGCACGGGGCCCTAGTAAAGAACCTTGTCCAACAATTTACAAGGTTACCCAGGGTAGAGTAGATTACTTTTCAAAAATGTTATGTTTTCCGTCCGCCATTTTCGTACACAATTAAATGGTGTCAATTGTTAGGAGTATTTTCATGTTCGTTTTGGATGCGTTTTTTTCATGACACATTAGTTTTTTATGCTTGTTAGTGTTTTGAAGCAAGTTATGAATACTAGCGACGATAGCACACAAGTGCTGAGACGTTTGCTGTGTGTGGGTTTTTTTTTTTTTTTTTTTTTT
>PNEQ01066440.1:0-28876 GCA_003012365.1 Medauroidea extradentata | reverse complement strand
TCTGCCTTTGGCTGGTAGTGCTGCTGTTCCAGCCAAAGAGGCAGTCTTGCAACAAAGATAGTGTCAAGTGGTTGTGCCGGGGTAGCATGGCTCATTTTGATAGCTAGATACTTTGTCGTGGATGTTGCATCCAAACTTACAACGTACAGTCTTGATCATGCATTGTTCGACATTTATAATAGATAATCGTGAGTGTTTTTACATATATAAACAATAAATCATAACATTCCATAATGTAAAGCATTTAATTTTTGGTCTAATGTCCAGAAATACATTGTAGCAATAATACTGTTACACTGTAAAGTGTCCTGCTGGCTACTATTGACACAAGATTTCCTATCTAATGTTATATATTTATTACTGGTAATCTTATTGTGTCATGACAACAACCTATCTTCTTCTACAGTATATGTTTACTCCATTTATTTTATAACACATAAAATTGTTTTTCCTTTTTTGGGTAAACTGCTCCTTTTGACCGATCAATTTTAAAAATTCAAGCTCACGTTCTCTTGTCCACTTAAAGTTTCATGCATGCATGATTGTGACAAAAACTGCCAAACTATACTCTGCACACCTATAAATCAGGTGTAAATCATGAGTAATGCTGAAATGATGCATATAAATTCCAGCCAGTGGCACTGTATGTAAAAGGAGACAAAAGTCAGTGGCCATTCACTGCAGCAAGTAAGACGACGTAAGCCGTCTTACAAGAACATAATCCCATTAACAGCACACTTATCCTTTGCTATAGGTGTCACGACAACCATAGTCAGCCAAACGCACCTGCACCGTAGCATTACCTGCTGGAAATATGTACCTGAATGTTACTTTGATTCTGTAAAACACAGTACTTAACTTACACTTAAAAACTGACTTGTACAAGTGTAAAGTCAAAAGAAAATTAACAAATATTTTACATCTAACAGACTGACAAACTATTATGTAAAACTTCGTTAAAAACCACCTGTGATTCAAATTCATGCATCGGTGGCTGCAAATTCACTCTCAACAAATGTAAGCATTTGAGTTTGAGTCACATAGAGAATCCTAATACTATTTCTCTCCAGGTTAGTGATGATAATAATGTCCATGTATTTTATGCACAATGTAAGAGTATGCTGCAGTTTGCCTCGGTATGTGGCTATGGGGCATCTGGCAAAAGGGAGAATGCACTAGCCAAACTCACACAGTCCGTCAAGCGCTTATCTAATTCCTGCAAGCAGTCGTGGAGCTCGGCCACCTCCACGCGTAAATGCTCAAGTCTGGGCAGTAGGTGCGACTCCTGCAAGTCCAGAGCTGCTGTTTCCTGCTCAAGCTGCTTCTGCTTATGGACGACTTCTTTTTCTCTCGACACGACCCAGTCTTCCAAACACTGCTTCCTTCTCAACTTCTCTTTCATGTCAAACGACCTTAAGTGTTCCTCAACGTTCCCTGGCGGTCGCCTGTAACAAAACACCATACCTGCTCAGCCTCCTACAAAATGAAAGCTGTCATTCATTCAGAGCTCACTATCAACTGAATCACTGCCAACATTTTATGACTTCTAGTTAAAACAGACTGTTTAGTGACTTGGAGCTGCGATTGTTGCAGTGACTAGAGCACTCGCCCCCTACCAAAGTGATCCAGGTTCGATTCCCGGCGGGGATGGTTCCCGGATTTTCTCATGTAGGAATAGTGATGGACGATGTCGCTGGTCAGTGGGTTCTCTCAGGGATATCCCATTTCCCCCGCCTCTTCATTTCGGTGCTGATCCATACACTTTCACCAGCGTTTAAGACCAAAATATCATCATTTCACTGACTTGGCTATCGTTTCAAATGTACATGTGAGCTACTTTCCACAAAACAAATACAATTAACAAAACAGAACCATGTTATAATGTTTCTGATGGGAATCAAGAGATTTGTACATTCAATAAAAAATGTTATAACACTGTGATTTTAACACAAAATATAAGACAGTTTACACATGATGAAAGAAAGTGTTACAAACAGAATGTTACAACTGAGTTTTACTGGAGAGTAATGTCATCAAACTCATTTCAGTTATAGAAAAATTAAAATCTTCAACAACTAAAAGGTTTGTACACACAACTATAACATAGACTACTATCCACAATGTCTACCAAACATTACTGGAACTTTTAAGAAATACTGGAAAAAACATTATTTACGAATGACAACTGAAAACAGGAACTAGTTAATAATTAATAGGCTAATAGACTGTGGGTAAGCAGCCTAAGATAGCTTACCCTCTTAAAAAGTAATTTAACTTACAAAGAATGTCTGAGGAAAGTAATTATGTGTTATGACATGAACTGGCAGCTGACCTATGCCAAGAGTTGTAGCTCTGAGGCTCGTATGTATAGCCATATGACAAGAACAAACAAGCAACTGCAAAATTTCACTACACAGATCTACAAAAAGAAATCTTGACTTGCCGTATTCCTACAACTATGGTGACACAGCCAATAATGATCACATTTAATTGTACATACCTAATTATACCAAGCAGATTTCCATGTAAATAAAAATCTTCGCATACATTACGAGTGTTGTAACAATGTTAAATATTATACCTTTCTATGTTACAGTAGAGAATTTAAACTTTTAATTTTTTGTTTGTATCAAAAGGTCTGTTATGATGCTAACGGTAAATTTGTATTTATATGCAGTGCAATTCCTTTTGAACTTACTCGTGAAAATTTTTAATAAGTCAAGCCAGGGCCCATTAAACAATAATGAAGTAAATTTTTTGAAATCTAACACCGCAATGTTTGTGTTATGTACATTTGGTTATAATGAAACAAGATGCTGCAGCTGATATCTGTACAATTACTTCCAAACTGTAAAAATGAGAATTAAAGAAAAAAAAATTAATATGATCCCAAACATTTTAATGTTATACATTGCTTTAAATATCACAACTCCATTATAGGACCAAGCATTCCAAATCAAGAAAGTCTGAAATTTGTTACTTCTTACATAGTTCAGGTATTTTATATGGTATAGGGAATAGAAAGCTTCTTCCAGTGTTTTGGTGATGTGTGATTTAATGGTGCAATTTCACTGAAGTCCAAGTAAGGATCACTTAACGAATTTCTACCCCAAGTGCCACTTGAACAGTAAATTTGTCAAAAAACAAAATCCAGCAACCCAGTAGTTATATAATAAAATAATTTATGTTGGGTAGTCACTGTAGCCATGCAGCACACAAATTAGTGGCCCACATAAACATATGCACACCACTTAGCAGCACCACATGTAGCAGGGATTAGCAAATACTAGCACACACAAGACATCTGTCTGAATCTATCACAGTAAAGTAGATGAAATGACCATGAAACAGTACCCCTGTGAGACTTGTCACCATTCTGCAAAACAATTGAGTGGCATATATGAATAAGGCAAAAAATTAGAACTTGTTATACAACCATTATTATATGACAATAATTTAACAATTTACAGCAGTTACCAATTGGCACTTGAATTGTGTTGCAACATATTGAAAGAAATAATTTTTACAAAACTATTCCCCTTGTTTCAAACACAGTTATGTTTATCTACAAAAACGAACGTTCCAGATCATGATGGAAAGTTACTTTCGAAATAACACATATGTTATAAATAATATTTCTAAGTATTCCAGCATAACCAAAAACACACCGTTGGATGTTTAAATTTAATTACTGGACAAAAACTAAACACACATAGTAGCATTCAGTAAAAATACAGGGTCAAATCTTAAGGTAACCACATACACGGCTCTTGAGCTGCAGCGAATTATAAATTCATATTTATATTTGAAATTATTATATGTGCTCAAAATTTACTTATACATGTTTGGAAAGAAAATTCATTTAAAAGAAGAACATTTAAATACTTTCAAAACATCTCAAACTTTGTAAATACTATTTTTCTGCCCTCCAACATGGGTAAAAACTGTATTTCCATACATCTATAAAACCAATTTACTACATAAATTGATACGAATCTACTCAAGGGTTCTGTTATGTATTGTGGTACAAACTTTCCACCAATAAACTACTTTAAGTTTCATAGTTCAAATAGAAACACTGTACTCCAGTTTAGTGTCTTGCATGCAAGAGAGATGGGACAGTGCAGCCCATATCTTATGCTTCTGAGCTTCAAGAAAAACAGCTCCAAGTACATGACGTTCTCAAAATTACGTTCGCGTGAGTCGTTGGCAGGAAGGTCTGGTTGTAGGTTCAATAGCTTCCACGTAGCTGTAATATAGGATAGTTATTTTGTGTGTGTGTGTGTGTGTGTCCATACTAGTGTTGCCCTAATTGCTCCCTTGCTTTAGGAACTCAAATCTAGGTCGTAACTGTTTTGTATAGCTTCAGTAAATTTTGACAGCTATTCTAGCAATTACTGTTATACTACTCTGTTTTACATATCTTCAGTAAAATTTGACAGTTCTGAGAGAAGTTAATGTATTTAATACTGTAGACGTTTTATGTGATGTCAATTGACATTTCTGGTTTTACAATAAGCTCTTCCATATTGTAGTGTGGTCCAGGCCCTGATCCCAGATTAATTTCTACATGTTTATTTTACAATATGCAAGTTTCAATTTTATTTGTCATTTATAATGTAGGCCTCATGGTCATTCTAACAATGGTGTCTGAGAGTTTTGTTAAGAACAGTTTATTAAGAACTTTATTTGTTAAATGCCAGCACATCAGTGGAAATTAATTTGTATTTAAAATAATCAATTTGAGTAACTGTGAACTAATTCTTCTTAAAACGACATTTAATTCGGTAATTAGAAATTACTCATTTAACAGTAAGGATAACAGTTTGCTTGTTTATGTTCATATTTATTTAAAATTTAAACGATTCTGTTTATATGTAGAAAATTTCAATACGTATTTTTGCTTAAATTGTTTGCATTTGAATTTAACGAAATTATGTGTGTTCATTGTTAAAGCTTGGAGTGAGAAAAGGACAGAGATATCAATCTAAATTTAGCGTTTCCAAGAAAAGTTACTATATTTCAGTGCAAAACCGGCCTATAAACATGAACGTTCAGAATTTGCCGCCATATTTGGTTGCAACCAATAAGATCACAGACTATTGCTGATTGGCCGCGTCAAATTTAAATTTAATGTTTCTTTCACCTAGTAACAAGGTTAATACTAAATATGTTTGTATATGATTGATTTCAAAACTAAAATGTTACTGTTTGTAATTATGTGGAGATATCACAAATTCAAAATGTTCTTTTAGTTGTGTAAAAACGTAATATTTTAAGTTGTTTCCTGTAATAGCCGCGGGGCGGCACCATTGAGGAACAACATGGGTAGCTTGCGCGCGAAGGCAGGGGAGTCGTTGGCGAGATGTAGCCTGAGACGGTTGTGTGTTGTTGGCCGCTGAGGCCTTATTCAAGATGGCAGCAGAGACGGTGGTTGGAGAGATGTAGGCCGAGATGGCCGTGTTTTGTGTTGAGGCCGTAGAGATTTTAGGTCGTTGAGATGGTGTTTTGCGCGAAAGGGTGCTTCCCTGCAGTCGGAGTTTAAGCAATGTATAAATTTAGAACGTAATTTCATGTAATAAACCCCAAAACTTTTGTGAAAGTTCTGCCGATTTATTCCTTGTCTTGTGCTACGTTGGTAGAACCCATGCCCTTTGTGTTGATGTCGCTGAGCTAGTCGTGGATGTGTAGCAATATGATTTGCTGCGCCACATTTTTGTCTGCCCAAAATGTGACCTGTCACATTTTAGTTGCCCATCGTGAAACAAGAAATAGGTGATTTGCCGCGTCACATTTTGTACGCCCATCGTGGGACGTGCAGCAGTGCGACTCGTCACAATATGTACAGTAAATTTTTTAAACAATGACTGACGTAACAGTGTGTTAATTTACTGAAGTTAAATTAAACAGAGTACGTTGCAATGTTAAGACCAAATTTACAGCACATATGGTGGAATGGACTTGCAGGTTTATTTTAAAACCAAAAATATTGTTCGACATTGCATCCAACACTACAGCACTTAAATAATTCATGACATTACAAAAGTTAAATTTTACTGAAGTGATGTGAAACAAAAGAGTATAGCAGCTATAGGTAGGAAACAGTTTTAAGTCGAACATGTACATATGAGTGAGGATTATCACAGCTCTTTAGTTGCCAAGATAATCTTGTTTCAAACATCTAGTCATAATTCTGCAGTTAAGTTATTTTCTATGCTGCAGTTTTGTTAATAGAGTAACAGTATGTTGAACTAACAACATATCTTACTTAAGGCACCCGCGTATTGGGCGTGTCTTTGTGAGATTGAAGCACAGCCAAGGGAAGTGCGATGTTGACCGGCTCATGTGGTGTGGTATCACCTCTACCCGAAGATACTAAAACGGGGTACAGTTGCATTGTAAGTCACTCGCTTGGCTGACATTTTCAGTGATGAACCAGTCCGTTGCATGTTTCAAGAGTAGTTTCACAAGAATCCTGTGAGTACTTTTTCAAGTAAAACAGGTTGAAAAAGCTGTTTTTAGCCATTTTGAGGGGATCCAAAATGATTTTTCTAATTAATGTAATGTTCTGAAATTACCTTTTCCATAATTTATTAAAGTGAATTTTCTTTTCATACACTGACACAACAAGACACATGTGGAATTATTTTGTAAAAAAAAAAGTACTTACAAACACACTCAAACACATTTTAAGCACTTGGTAAGCGGCGCACTTAAGTGTGTATATTTGTCACACTTTATAAACTGAATTCATCCATCATTAATTTATGTAGACAAATAGATGCAAAACATTTCCAGACTCTACAAACAACAAGTGGCACATTCTACATTTGCTGCTAGAATGAATAAATGGTATTGTGGAATGCTCGACAGCTGGGTCATGAGTGCCCACAAATTTGTTATAATAAAAATAACCACTAAAAATTCCATTGGAAGGAAAGACTAATAAAACAATGAAAAAGGAGCACTGTCAGCACGCCGGCTCTGAGTCCCTAGCGGGTATGTGTTATTTGTCCGTAAATATATAAATAACACAGTGAGGCCCAATAGCATGTGACACACATGCTAGCTGTAGTAATGTCGGAAATTAGGACGTGTTTGATACTGTGTTACTGTAGCGTACATGAAGTTTACGAAGAAAAATGCATACACGCCAGGGAATCAGAGCTGGCGCGCAGACAGTACTCCACGTGAGTGAAACACAATAACTATGAATAAATATATAAACACAACACAACATTAAAAGAGTTGTAAATGCTTACGCATACAAATCACAATATACAAACAAAACAGAACACAACACAAAAACAGAACAAATCACATGTTAAAAAGGTCCGTCGCATGTAAAAAGGATAATGCGTTGCTCACTGGCGAACTTTTCACACCTAAAATTTCTTAGAGCTTGTCACAAATGTTGAAAGTACAACGGGCCTGGTCATATCTGTGATACTCCAACAGGATGTGACAGATAGGGGAGTGCCACAGACATCACAAACAGGAGGGGGTTCACCACACAGCAAATGTCTATGCGTAATGCAAGTGTGTCCGATTCGGAGACATGTAACAAGGACATTCTCCTTGTGGGTCAGCGGGATATGATGCTCATTAGCAGCTGAGTCGTTTATGGCTCTGAGTTTGTTGGTCAGAAGGAGAGAGTGCCATTTCCTCTGCCGAGATTTTCAAACAGAAGCTCGTGCTGCATGCAGCACACCACGGACTGAGACACGAGGGCCACAAGGTGGAAGGCTGCATGCTTCTTTGGCTGCTGCATCAGCTACCTTGTTTCCAGCAATTCCCACACGACCAGGCATCGAGAAAGACTATCTGTACACCAGCCTGTTCAGCCACCCTCACCCTCTCCCTGAAACAAGGGGGTGAGCAGAGGAGCCAGATCACAAGGTTTGTAATGCACTCAACGAATCGGAGCACACTAGATACGTGCATGAAAACACTCTACTTATAAAACACAAAGTGTAAAAATTGCATGAAACTCTGCAGTTAAAATAATACACGATTGGGAGAATCCCAAATAGATATCTATCTGAGCCAGCAAACAAATGCAAGCCCAATAGAGGCATCTGACTTGGAACAATCAGTGTACAAACAGGGACAAAACAAGACCGAAACAGGCTCTGATAGATATAAGCAGGCATGGCAGTTTTCCCAAATTTAGTCAGATCAAACCATCTAACACCTGGTGTGTCGCCCATGGGCACTTAATACTGAACCTAGGAGTGTACAAATTGGACACACACAGGTTTAGTAGCAGTAGGTCTGACATTGTATAGCTGTATGTAATTCGGTGGCGAAAGTCCTTATGCGATAGGTGTGAAGGGTTGGACAGCACTCTTAACCCATAATGTAACAAAAGTTGCTCATGCCTGTATTGCAGTAGTTGTTCACCAGCCTCCTGCACTTGTGTGGAATGCACCAGTCGCAATGCAGATACCCGCATGGTGAACAGCATTTTCAGCACAGATGGTCATGCTAAAAAATAACAGGACTGCTGAAATTCAACATGCTACGGACTAGAGCTCTGTACAGATGGAGAAGAGTCTCCCTGTCCACCCCCAATCACGTCCACTAAACATATTCAAAAGAACTACGTTCCACAAACATTGTGTTTTTAGGTATGTCACACGGTGTCGCCAGGAAAGTTTTGAATCAGAAACAAGCCCCAGGAACTTTCAATGGTCCAAAACAACAGGTAACATATTTCAATACAAATACACTTCGGGAGAGGAAAAAACCCCACGTTAACAGCAAAAGTGAACAACCAGTTTTTTTTAGATGCGGAGAAGTGGAAACCACAGATGTATGCCCAATTAGCTAGGCGGTGGACAGCAAAATAGATCTGAGGTTCTGCAGCACACAGGGTGAATGAACGGCAATATATCATGATATTATCCACATAAAGTTCACAACACACACGGGGACGAGCAACATATACAATGATGTTTATAGCTATAGCAAAGTAGGTAACACTCAAAATGCTACCCTGAGGCACCTCATTTTCCTGAAGGAACTCCCGAGAATATGACACTCTGTTTCGAGCATACGAAGTTCCATGATATATAAAATTATTAATGAAAGTAGAGATATAGCCATGAAAAACCCATGCACGTAAATTGTTTTAGGACACCATGATGTCATAGGCCTTATTCAGGTCACAAAACACGGCAAGGTGTTGTCGTATAATTAAAGAAACTTTGTATAGCTGTCTCCAAGCCCACTAGATGGCCTACCGCTGAACGGTGCATGCGAAAGCCACACTGGAGAGTTGTCAGAAGTCCCCAAGACTCAAAGCAATACAAGAGCCGAGAATTTTTCATTCTCTCCATTGTTTCGCAGAGACAGCTAGTAACTGATTGGTTGATAACTGACACATTGCCCTTATCTTTCCTAGGCATAAAAACTGGTATAAGACTTTGGGAAGGAAAGCACCCAAATCACAAGATGAAATTAAACAGTCCAAGTAATATATTTTTCCCTTCAAGTAACAGGTTTTGTTGCAATGCATAATGTATACCATTGGGAATGGAAGAAGTGTGTTTCAAGTGGGAGAGAGATCACTTGAGTTCACTTAGAGAGAATGGCTTATTATAGTCCTCACCCTTCGAAACACAACAAGTCCACATCCTGCTCTTAAAACTTGCCTTTAGAGCCCAAAATGAGGGTTGGTATCAGTCATTGCTGGAATGCTGATAAAATGTTTGCCCCAATAAGCTGCATATCTCTTCAGCACCAGTAATAATTGTATTATTCATGAGCCGAAGGAAGGAAATGTATACTAAGCAGTTGACTGCATATCTTTCACACATTATTCCAAATTTATTTACTGGTTGCAAGCGGTGCATTGCAAGAGATGAAAAAGAGCCTCCAAGACTTTCATTTGCTTTCTCATATCATCCACCTAGCACGTGCCTGAGTGTTTGCCTGAGGGCCGGTTTCACCACAATTGTTTAACATGATAAACAGAGTTAAAAGTTAACTGAGATTATCCTTTTACTGCATCCCACCACACACAAACTTTGATTAAATCAAGTTAACTAAAGATAAAACTGTATGTAGGCCATCTAATAGCCCTTATATCTGGTTGACTTCAATACCTTGGTGTAAACGACTTAAATATATAAGGATACCTACTCTCTCAATTTGTATTACACATAACCAACCTATTAAATACACATTACGAATGTGTCTGATATAACCTCAACTTACTCAACATGCTCCACATTTATTTACGTTTAGAAATCCATAGACAAGCACAGAAAACCCAAAGATAATGAGTCAAAATCTCATAGATTAGTAGTTGAATCTTGGCCACCGCCTTATTGATACATACAATTCTGCAAAAGTTAAGCACTTAATTTCGCTTAACTAAACCAAGTTAGTTAACTGAATTATTTGCATGGTGAAACAAAAAGTTCTTAAACGCAGTTAAATATATTAAGTTAATAATTTTAACTTTGCTTCGTTAAACCGAGTTAAATGAAATAGTGGTGAAACCGGCCCTGAGTGGGGTGCAACGTAAACCTGCAAAGCGAACGTCGCCAGGCATGGACTGTATCCTTGCACTGATCATTCCACCAGGGCACAGGACTATGCCAATGAGAGGATGACTTTGGGATGGCAACCTTTGCTGCCAACACCACAGCTGCAACAAAAGATGATACTGCCACATCCACTTCACGAGATGGGTCCGCAGTAAAGTGAAGCTTCTGTCTGCAGCATTCCCAGTCTGCCTTTTTAATTACCCAGTAAGTAGCAAGAAGTGGGGCAGAATTGGATCATATTTTAAAACAACTGGAAAATGGTCACTACCACAAAGATCAGGGTAGACACACCAATCAAAGTGGGTGACCAGAGATGAGCTGCAAAAAGACAAATTGATAAATGAAGTGGTGCCAGTATGAAAGGTGAAGTGTGAGGGAACGACAGTGTTAAATAAGACCAAGTTAGCATTGGTGAGCAGAGACTTTACTACATGGCCTCTGCCATCCCAATAAGAAGATCCCCACAGCTTTATTCGTCAGCTACCACTGGCAACAGTACTGTAAGAAACAGAAAGCTGAGATACTTATCAGATTGTACACCTTTTGCACACCTTGCCTACTGAAACTTCGTCAGTGCGCGGATCGTCTGTATGCTCTGCTCCAATTGCAAAACTGAGCATTCCATTGACCACATAGGATATTTACCTTGACAGTTGACACATGTCAAAGGCTTACTGCATTCTGTCAGGATGTACTGGTTCTGCATATTTTGGGCATACTGCAGGTGATTTGCAAGTGGCCGACGAATGGCCGTACCTCTGGTAGTTGCAGCAACAGAGTGGTGAAGGAATTAATTGTTTCACACGTAACTTAAGATACCCTAATTTTAGCATTGCAGAAAATATTGCGATGCCCAATTTCAACAGAGTGGCAGTTGGTACAAGTACACCAACAAATGTTTTGTGACTCGACGAACATGGATGACAGACTGTGACTGGAGTTCCTGCAACAGTTTTGAATCTGGAACACTAATCAGGTCTAGACACCAAATGACACTCTTGCATGAATTCAAAGTGATGTGGGGCATAACTTCATCGGGGACCTTCTTTGTGACCCTGTTGAAGACCTTCACTGCCTGCAGCCCACGTGACTGGATGGCATTTGATGTCTAGAACAACAACTCTGTTCTGTTCTAAATTTTTTGCAGTCCTTGACTGCACCACCACCAGCACCATCAACGACTTTTCGGAGCACAAAGGACACTTTCTCGAACGTGTGCCCTTCGAGACCTTTCACAACCAGGAACAGTCTAGTTGGCAACTTTTTTGACGACTTACTTCCAAATTACTGTCCGAATAGGTAACGTTATTGCTTCATTGTCTTTTGTTTCAGCTGTTTGTGGAGTGCTTTTTGAAGCCATGGTAAAAAGCCCCCAATCCCCCACCCAACTGAAAACTGCCGGACTCAACCTATCATTCAGGGAAGAAAATAGAAGCCAGCAGTTTAAACACCTAACTGTTTGTGCCGTTGGGAGGGGGACCTACCTCCCACAGACCTAAGCAATATATAGAAGCAGCTACTCTTCACAGCTATTCACTGCAAATTACTGCCCCAGTAGCACACCACAATGTACACCGGGGCAAACCAGGGACAAAGTGTACATTCCGAGCAAGGAAAGGTCTGTCGCACATAAAAAGGATAGCACGTCGCTCACTGACGAACGTTCCACATCTAAAATCCTATTAAGGTTTGCCATCAATGATAAAAGAATGACGTACCTTGTCATGTCTGTGACACTCTAACAGGATGCGACGGACAGTCAAGAAAGTGACACAGACATCACGAACAGTAAATGCATCAGCTGCTTCATTTACAGTGATTTCCACATGGCCAGGCGTCCACAAGAATACGACCTGTGCACCAGCCTATTCAGCCACCCTCAGCTTTCCCCTGAACAAAGAAACAAGGGAATGAGCAGAAGGCTTGTAATGCACTCAACAAATCAGAGCACACCAAGTTCCCATGGGAGAACCCCTTGCTTATTAAACACAGAGCTTTATAAATTGCATACAACTATGCAGTAAATATACTACATGAAGGAGGAAGTCCAAACTGATATCTCTCTAAGCCAGCAACAAATGTACACCCAGTAGAGACTTCAGAATTATAACCATCTGTGTACAAACAGAAAAAATCTAAAATTAGACAAAACAAGTTCCTGGAAGAGGCTGTTATAGATGTAAGCAGGCATTGTAGGCTTCGCAAACTCAGCCAGATTAAGTTGTACCGACACCTGCTGTGCCGTCCGCTGTAGTTTAAGGCATGAAAAATGCAGCACATCCTCGGGCACATTATATTCCATTTGAGAGTGCGCAAATTGGACTTGAGCAGGTTTTTTGGCAGCAGGTCAGGCGACGTACAACTGTATGTACAGGGGGTGGCGAAAGTCCACATACAAAGGGTGCGATGGGTCCGACAGTATTTTTAACCCATAACGCAAAAAAAGTTACTCATGCCTATATTACAGCGGTGGTTCAAAGGCTTATGACTGAGCTAGTACGAAAGGCACCAGTCGCGTTGCGGATACTGACATGGTGAACAGGGTTGAGCACTTTCAGCACTGATGGTCGCGTTGAGTAGTACAATGGAATGCCAAAATCCAATTTGCTATGGACGAGAGCTCTGTACAGTCAGAGAAGAGTCACTCTGTCTGCACCCCCAATTATATCCACTAAGCATCTTAAGTAGAGCTATGTCCCGCAAACACTGTGTTTTTAGATGTTTCACATGACGCCATTAGGAAAGCTTTGAATAAAAAATTAGGCCCAGGAATTTGATATGGTCTGTAACAGGCAACACATTTCCGTACAAAGAAATGTCAGGAGAGGGGAAGACTCCACGCTTTCTGCAAAAGTGCACAACCTGAGTTTTTGCTTCAGAGAAATGGAAACCGCAGCTATCTGCCCATTCGACAAGGTTGTGGACAGCCAGCTGTATGTGACGCTCTGCAGCTCACAGGGCGGATGAATGACAATATATCATGACATCATCCACACAAAGTGCACAACGTACAGGGGCCGGACAACTGATACAACGCTGTTTATTGCCACAGCAAACAGGTTGCCATGCAAAATGCTACCCTGAGGCACCCCATTTTCCTGAACTAACTCCAGAGAATACGAAACTCAATTTCAAACACAGAAAATTCTATGATACATAAAATTACTGATGAAAGTAGGGAGATGTCCACAAAAACACCACACAAGCTCTTTTTTAGGATATCATGACACCATGTTGTGTCATACGATTTCTGTAAGTCAAAAATTACTGCAAGGGTTTGTTGCTGTATAAAGGAATTTTGGATAGCTGCCTCTAAGCTGACAACATGATCTACCACTGAACGATGTCGGCGAAAGCCATACTAGAGTGTTGATAGAAGACCCAAAGACTCAAGGCAATACACGAGCCGAGTATTCATCATTCTCTCCATTGTTTTGCAGAGACAGCTAGTCAGCGAAATCAGTTGATAACTGGACACATCTCCTTTATCCTTCCCAGGCTTTAAAACTGTATCAGGGTTGAGCCAACCCAATTAGGCTGGAAGGATCCTGATTGCCATACGAGATTAAAATGTTTCAGTAGTTTGATTATCCCTTCAACCGGCAAGATTTGTAAAAAAAAAAAATCATAATAAATACCACTAGGGCCTGCAGAAGTGTGTTTCAAGCGGGAGAAGGATCTCTCGAGTTGACTTAAAGAGAGAATGCATGATTATAGTCCTCTCCCTGCGAAGGGCTGAACGCCACAACCTGCTCTTCACAGAGTGCCTTAAAGCCTGAAATGATGGTGGGTATCAGTCTTTGCTCGAATGCTGATAAAATGCCTGCCCCAAAAAATTGCAAATGTCTTTGGCATCAGTAATGACTGCACTATTATGCAGAATGAAGGGAATATCTACACTAAGGGGTTGGCTGCTTATCTTTCTCACATTATACCAAATATATTTACTGATTGTGTGTACTGTAAGAGAAGCAGAAATGCCCTCCAAGACTTTTGTTTGCTTTCCCGTATTATCAGCCTAGCCCGTGCCCTAGTGATGCGAAACAGTTGTAATTTCGCCTGAGTGGGATGCAATTTAAACCTTGTAAGCGCACTTCACCGGGCACTGATTGCATCCTTGCCCTCTACCAGGACTGACGCTGATGAGAGGATAAAATCGGGATGGCAACCTCTACTGTAGACGCCTCTTCTGCCGGCACCATTCCTGCAACTAAAGATGAGACAGCCGCATCCACTTCACAAGGTTGGTCCTCGGTAATGTGAAGTGACTGTCATTAGCATTCCCAGATTGGTATTTTTACTATCCAGCGAGTAGAAAAGGGTGGAGTATCATCAGAAACACTGTTTAAAACAACTCAGAGATGCAATCAACTGCCTTAGTCCGTCAAGGAAACAAAAGTAATCTCGGCAATTCCATTGGAGGAGGGATATGAAGTACATGAGAAAGAGAGGGAAGTCTTTACTTCTTTATGTTCCCCTTGTGTCTACTTAGAACGTGTTTAAAAAATTCTGAGCCATCATTTCCATCATGAGTATAATCCACCACTATACCTGCCTCGGACACCTAAGGGGAAGGTTGGCGAGGTGGTCAAGAGATGGCGGTCTTAATACTCATAGAAGGAGCAGCAGAAGTACCCGGAGCTGATGTTGACTTTACTGTACTAACCTGACATGATGATGAATCCACTTTACTAACCTGTTTTAACGGTGCTTTTTGGCGAAGTTTAACTGGAGTAGGTTAGGTAGGAAGTTTCAAATTGGGGCTACACTGTGTCCCAACTGCTGTGGTCTGTATGGTCTAGACCTTTTGTGGCTCTTGTGCTACGACAGACTCCTCTGTTTCGACAATCTGGGTACACGTATCCTTCATTGGTCGCTGAGCACAGGTGACTGTACCGTAAGAAACAGTAGGCAGACGCCCTTGTTCGGCTTTAAACCTCTTACGTGCTTCGCCAATTGAAACTTTATTGGTTAATCGTCTGTACCTATATTCTGCTCCTCTCGAAAAACTGGGCATTCCTTCCAGTATTTGTTAAACCGTCATTAACAAAGGCACCTCGTAAGGTCACACGATTCAAAGGCTTCACTCATAAGCGAGGATAAACCCTCATTAGGAAAAACAGTGCCCTGGTCATAGACGATAAATATAAGAAGGGAAGATATGATGGTGTGACGTGCACTGCCAAATAACACATACTTGATTTCTTATCATACAATATTTTCAATTTTTTTTGTTGTGTTGTTTCCTTTAATTAATTTTTTTTGTTGTTTTTTTAACATTTAATCATGCCAACTTAATCAAGTGTAAGGATATATACGGTAGGATGCAACATTTTAATTAGGGATGCTGGAAGTGAAATTAACATTAAAACTTTATTCAAAATTTAAATTTTAACTGTTAAAGCAAGATGAAAGTAGTAAATTTTACAGGTCTATTTTACTGATTTATTTCATGTTTGGACTCATTTCAAAGATAATTTAATTTTGAACAATTTTTTTAGTAACTTTTTCTTGTATTTGGCTTTGTTTGGATTTTGAAAATTTCAGGTAGACACTTAGTTTGCCTCCCTCTGGGATGGGATTTATCTGGCAGGCAAGTCAGAGTGCAGATGCTTGGAGGCACATGCAGAGATATGCCACATGCAACTTAGTCAGCAGCCCATTAGGTCTTCATCATGGGTGGTAGTGCTGATAGTGCCTTGCACAGCAGAACTCGGAAAAAGTGGTGATCTGCGATAGATTGATGACGCAGCAAATCCCCAATTAATAAAATAATGAATAGCTAGATGTTATTGTGAAGTAAAATACTTTGTAAATTTGTCAGTAACTATGTTATATACTTTTCTTCCATAGTAAATGTCAACCAGTTTTCAAACAACTTGGATCCCGTTGTATCACTCCGCCGCTCAGCAGAGTAAGTCTGGGTGTCCGCCCAGGAAGAGAGTAGTCGAGGTGTCATGGCGGGACAGAGGGAAGTGTAAGGGAGCGCTGGCGCGGAGAAGTAAAGCCACGGGGGCGAAATCGCTCTAGCAAAAACTATTTCATGTATCTTCATGTTCAGTCTATTTTTTTTCTTACATAGCGCTAGGTGTAACTAGTTGTGTTGAACAATATGTAACTGCGTCGTCATCATTATGAGTGGAGCAAATATTTACTGGTGAGTACTACGTTTGTAAGGCACGGTACCGAGCTGCGACATCCTCTTGGGCAGACACTCAGTAATAACTATATTGTTATGTCACCTGTTATCTTTGTCTTTGTTTAATATTCTGTTTAGTTGCTGTGGGCAACTCGGATAATGAAACAAATTAATTATGGTTAGAAATAAATTACTGTAAGGAAGATATTCCTGGCTTTGTTTTTTGTTGGTATTTATGACAAAAAAACCTAAGGGACAAAGTTGCTATCTGGGTAAAAGTAACAGAATAAGCTTAGCACGGGGTCTGGGTGTGTCCACTCCACACAGTTTTCTCTCCCAAACAAAGTCATCATCGACAACAACGCAGACAGTACGACAGACGTGAAGTGGCACCGCGACCAGGGACAACAACATCAGCAACCAGCAAGCCACGTTACAGCAGGTGCCACGAACAGGGACATCATAACCTCCAACATCATTAAACTGCTAGCCCCGCCACAATGGGATCTGGTGAGATGAGTAAATAAAGGACGACAAGAAAGCAGGTGAGATAAAGGTCCAAATTAATTTTCTGTCCAGACCGCACCCCGAGTAGTCGTCTCTTACGACAAGCACTGGTTAACTGTGGCAGTATTGTGCCACGCCATCACACTGTTGAGGCGGGGAGGGGGGTGAGGTTCCCTGCTAGATGTTAAAACTGTTTCAGAATGTGTAAAGACCAAAACATTCATAACTTTAGAGTTCTTATGTATATTTTTTAGTTTGTAAAAGTTATTTTCATACTTCAAATCTAGAGTTAACATAAGTAATTATATGTTTTACTAGGCCTATAGAAATGTCTAGTCAAACTCAAAGTTTTTCAACGTGGAGTTAATCAGAGTGTACACACCTATGCAGAATGCCAACCCTCCTAACTGCAGCAAACAAATCGAAAATTGGTGCAGAAAACTCAGTTACCTACAAATGAACACTAATAACAATAAAAGCAGGGCAGCTGTAATACATCCACCACCTTTCCAGCTAATACTTTGTGTTGGAAATATTTTTGAAAAATCATAAACTCTGTACGAGTGTTTATTAGTCGCTACTTCACACGAATATGTGAAGTGGTCTGTTTTTTTGTCATTTTTGTCATGTTAGTCATCATTAGTTTTTAATTATTTTTTTCTTAGTTTTTAGCAGTTATATGTATACGTAATTTTATTTTGTGCATCTGTAAAAAATGGTTAAGTGTAAGAGAAGGCTACATGCCTTAACTTCGCCATTTGATAAATAAGACAATAAATAAATAATAAATAAATAAATATTTGCGGCGAAAAATAAGGGGTAATATACTCATTTGTTTTTTGCATTGTTCTAATGATTCTATACAAAAATAACTTGCCAAAGGATAGATTTTTGAAGAATGTGTAGGCTACAGTATACTGCTACATTATGCCCTAGGCCTAACTGTAAGAAGTAGCTTACATACCTTCATATTTTCAGTTAACAGCTATTAATTTTGTTCAGCTAATTTTAAAATGTTGAATTTTTGTAATAATGTTTTAATGATCTTTATAATCCTTACCACAACTCCTTTGAGCAAACAACCTAAATCTAAAAAAGTAATTCCATGGATTTATTCAGCAAACTTTAGTAAAATACAAAAATATTTTTTACATAAAAGTCACTATAATGTAGCATGTAATTAGCAACACATCAGCTGGGCATGATATGGCTGCACCAAAGAAGCACATAGACAAAAAAAGGGCAATATGCTGCACATAAACAAAAAAAAGGGCAATATGCTGCAACATCTCTCACCACACAACAGTGTTGTCTGGTCTTGTTCTTGTCACAAGTGCTGCTAATCTACTCATTGCTTCGTCTATATGCTCTTCTTCCACCAACGAGTTTAGTTCTTCTAGGGCAGTGTTTGTCACTGTACTTTTAAATACTTTGTGGAGCCTAATCATTACTGACTTGCGGTTTTCACACACTTCCCCAAAAATGCTGCAGAATTTTTCATCACTATAGGAAAAAAAATAGAACATGAAGCATTATTATTAAATTCATAATTTCAAATTTTACATACTTCACACAACAAATACATTATGAATTATAAATGTTTCATATCTAGAGGCCAAAGACAGAAAAACCATAACTTCAATTGACCAATTTACAAATGGGGTGGAGGAGAATGGTACAGGGTTCACACTCCACGCTTTGGAAGACAGTGGCAAGTTCATTCTTACTCACTTCAAAACTTTTCAACCCCTTTCACCATTACCAACTCCTCAGTCAGTAAATTCCACACCCTCTCCTACCTCCAAAGCATATCCTGCTACCTCGTTACATTCTCCTCCATACCCTCTGAATCTTTTCAATATTATTCCCACTTCCTTCGTACCAAATACTACATATACTAATATCCGACAACTCCTTAAAGGAAAGTATGATGAAAAAATCCTAACAGCATCAGGTGAAAGTATTAAATAAATTAATGTTATTACTTTTCTGTCTACACAAATTTTATCTTGTTTATACATTTATATGATCATACGTTTCTGGAATTTATTTTCAGAAGTGGCAATGAAAACTGGTTTTTCGCAGAGAATAAATAGAATGTTTTCCTCTACAGTGTTATGTTGGCAATTAAATTAATAAAATGTAGTGTCCTGTCATCTGTTTGCTTTACTCGCAGAATTGCACAAGCTCTTTGTTGCTGGTTTACAGTACATTTCTTTATCCCCTTTTGTTAATAAGCACCTTAAGTTAAGGCTCGATTTCAGGCACCATATTGAATTAAAATTCTATTTTTCTCTATTCTGAAATTCTGAATAGAAAAATGTTAACAATCTGCAACTATACTGAAAATTCTGTTTACTTAACGCTACAGTACAGATATTGTGATTTAGCTGTTAATGTATAATTACGCTGCAATCAGTCAGGCCCATTACTATGTACTCATAACTTGCCTGACTGATTGTGGCATAACTTAATTATATGTAAACAACTCCACCTTTCTTTTGTAAGATTATTTTCTGCAGTATGACATTTTCCTGCATTTTATCAATTACCATACTAAATTACTATTGCTTAGTTACTGTTCTCACAAAATCTGTACACTTTCCCCTTTAGCCTACTTTTCAAACCTGACACTTAGAAAAATTCCGGCCCTCAGCCTATTTCCTTGCCCAAGCAGCCAAACTACTCTATCACAAGCCTGTACTGCCGTTTTGTCCCCCCCTTCCCCAAATTCCCCATCTTCACTACCGGAATGTTGTGAACACTGATACCTTCTATTACTACTGCACCAACAATAGCAGTCCCAGGCCTGACTGACACCACATCTAGAACTGAAACTACCCCTCTTCATTCCATCTCGTGAGTTCCTCAACTACCTACACCAAGCCTCTGTTCACCAACTGTGCTGTCATTCTCTGCATCACATCACCCATCCCTTATGCACCCTTGGTCCCTTGTACACAGTCATATTCAGGTCCCCTGCTATGATGACCCACTGCCTTTGCCTATCAATCTTGTCCTTGATTACCTCAACTGCATTGAACCCTTCTTGTTCCTTTTGTATGCTGCCAATTAATTTTAGTTATACTTCCATTACCTCACATCCACCACTAATCCATTTCACTGACCCTTCTAATCCATCCATTAAGCTGGGTTCAAAATTAAAAACTTAAGAATGAAGAATTAAGCAGTAAACACAATGCACACACACACAGAAAAGTCTCTTCTGTAATTTTGGTTCACAATAAATACATAAATTCCAAATTTCAGTCAATGAGAAATCCTTACCAAACTGCCATCTTCAATTGAGCGAAATTACTATCGATTCTACAATATATTTTGTGTGATTATTTGCCACCAATTGTTTTGAATGTCATCAAAGAATGTTAAAAACAGTAGTTTAATTAATTTTGGAAATGAAAATTTGCCAGTTTTCATGTTCATGACATGAGACTATCCCAAGAATCCTCTTTTAGTTTATTAATTTTGGTTAACCCGTGCATATAATAGCTACAGCTATATGTAGTCTAAAAATAAAAACAGTCACATTTGGACAACAAAAAAATATTTTCAGCAGGCGAGTTTTGAACTGTCAACCTCGAGCAAGCCAAAGCTTTAACACTCCAACACCAAATATTTCACAGATGGACGACTTGGCCAGTGACAGAACAGATTGCATGCTGGGGGAATCAGCTGTTTTTGCACGCCATAAGCCTCAATGCATTAGCATGTTTGTTATACGGTTTATACCGAACTATGTAAAACATTGCTATATATTTAACATAGGACTAACAACAGTTATTTAAAGAGATGTTGTGACACATCTTTGAGACACGCGTGTGGTCCAATCTGGGGTTCGAAGCCCGAGCATGATACCCCTGTGCACACTACATTGTGCTATGGTCTGGTCATAGAGCAGTATTCATCAGTGGAATTGGCCTGAGTGAGATTTTCTTTGCGGTCTGGAACGGGACTATAAAAAGCACTGCAGTCCGGTGTTTCAGCACACCTGCCCCTCTCTCTACTAGAAAGTTCACCCTTTCACTAACAAAGAAACCTGCACCTTTGTCTGTTTCCAGTAGCTACATATTTTTTATGCATGTAACGTCTGAGTGGTTACCCTCCTATTCTGTCGAGAGGGGTTTTACGGTGTCTATACCAGTTTTCCTCTCTCTGTTCTCAGATATAGGTCAAGCTATACGTACACTTAGGGAGGTAGCCATGGACCCAATTGCGGCCATGTCTATCCAATCCCTTTCTGGCACGATGCATGGCCCTTTGCAAGAAATCTCTCCCTTGTAGGTGTATGGGGCTCAGCCCTGAGATGCACTTAGATTCCATTCCTCTCCCGGACCTCCAACAGTAGGGTAGATTACGAAAAAAAAAAAAATAAAATAAAATTGGTTTCAGCACATCTCTGCCAAGAATTGGTGTTCCCCCACCATGCCTTGGTCTGGTCTTCCACTTGGAAAAATGGCTAATGGACAAATGTTTGGGGCTTGTGTATAAATAGGACAATGGATTCAAACATGCATGTCGATGAACTCGCGAAATATTCCTTTCCCTACTTATAGTACTATAATAGTAAAATAGTCCATACAAGGAACTAACAAGCTCAACAATGACACAATCATATTAAGCACCACAGCAGTGCAATGCAGCAGGCACTACAATACTTTTATATAGTAAGCAGTACTACTATAATAACACAATACAATAATTCCTAGGTATAGTAATATATTACGCTCTACCCTAGTGCAATACATTACATGCTACAATAATGCAGTGCAGTAAGCACTTCCATAATAAAGTGCACTAAGCACTAGGAACAATATAACAGTTATATTATGTAGCAAGAATAAATTAATGAATTAGTGGTATTGTGCGGTGATTGACATCTAGGTCATCAGTGCCCAAATAATGGTTATGATAAAATAAGATAACATTTCAAACCTTCCACACAAAGGAAAGACCAAGGAAAAAAAAACAAAGAAGAAGTAGTACTCCACAGGAGTCCAATAAAATGGTGTATACATACACAACACATTAAAAAAATTATACACTCATACACATATAAGGATAACACAGGAATAAAACAGAAAACAACAACACAGAAACAGAACAAAGCACAACATTTTAAAAAGGCCTGTCACACATAAAAAGGATAGTACTTTGACCTCTAAAGTTTACTGAAGGTCGTCGCCAATGTTAAAAGTACGACGGGCCTAGTCATATCTGTGATACTCCAACAAGATGCGACGGACAGTCAGGGGAGTGTCACTGATATCACAAACAGGAGGGGGTTTGTTTGTTTTATTGCATCCATAAGATCTTTTCAATACACAATAGTAAAGATATTGGACAAGTCATGAGGATTACATAATAAATAGAAAACTTATACATTTACAACGATTACACATGTTTATACAGACACTGTTGTCTTAAATGGTATATTAATTCATGTTGAATCACCACACAGCAAATGTCTGTGCGTAATGTGAGTGTATCCAATTTCGAGGCATATCGCAAAAACATCCTCTTTGCGGACCAGCGGGATGCATCACCGATTGGCAACTGAGTCTTATATGGCTCTAAGTTTGTTGGTCAGAGGGAGCAAGTGACATTCCCTCTACCAAGATTTCTAAACAGAAACTCGTGCTGCATGCAGCGAATCACACACTGGGATACTAGGGCCACAAGGTGGAAGGCTGCATGCTTCTTTTGCTGCTGCATCTGCTGCCTCATTTCCAGCGATGCCCATAATACCAGGTGTCCACAGGAAGATGACCAGCCTGATCAGCTGCTCTCAGCTTCCCTCTGATCAAGAAACAAAGGGTTAGCAGAGAAGCCTGATTTCAAGGCTTGTAATACACTCAACGAATCGAAGCACACCACATACTAGTGTGAGAACCCTCCACTTATAAAACACACAGCTTTATAAATATTGCATACAACTCTGCAGTTAAAATACTATATGACGAGACCTGACTGGACCTTTCGTGGCTCTCGTGCTACAAGACTCCTCCTCAGTCTGTGTCGCCACATCAACAGTCTGGTTACACACATCTTTCATTGGTCGCCGAGCACTGATGATACAAGAAACAGTAGTTTGAGGATATTGTTGAGCTTTAAATCTCTTGTGTGCTTCACCAATTGATATTTTATATGTCTCTCTGATAGTACGCTCTGCTTCTCTTGTAAAACCGGGCATTCCTTCGACCTCACTGCATGTTTACCTTGACAGTAGACACATGTCAAAGGTTTGCTACATTTCTCTTTGTCACGACGTACTGGATCCACACATTTTGGGCATTTTGCAGGTAATTTGCAATTAGCGGACAAATGGCTTCACTTATATATACAGATAACCTATTTTTAATGTTGCTGGAAGAATAGGGATGCCAACTGTCAAGAACAGAGTAGCAGTTGATACAAGTACACCATCAGACTTTTCTGTGACGACGGACATGTGGGTCACACTGTGTCCGGAATTCCTGCAAAAGTTCTGAATATGTATGGGACATTGATCAGGTTGAGACACCAAATGACACCCTTGCTTGAATTCAGTGTGGCGTGAGGCTTAACTACAACGGGTAACTTCTTTGTTCCCCCATTGAAGACCTTCATTGCCTGCAGCCCACATGACTGGGCAGCATTTCATGCCTCGATTAACAACTTTGTTCTGTTATTTATATTTTTGCAGTCCATGACTGCATCACCAGCAACACTATCAATGACTTCTTGAGCTCAAAGGGCAACACTATTTCGAATGTGTGCCTTCCAAAACCTTTCACCATCAGGAATAAAGTTGACAACTTACTTTCACAACTAACTTCCAAATCAATATCCGAATCAGTACCATTATTGCTCTGTCGTTCGGCTGTTGAGGGAGCCATCCTGTGGAATGATTTTTGAAGTCATGGTGACACGTGGCGGTGAGTTTATAAACCTGCTTAACTTCTACAACTCTACGTTATACCTGTCGGCTCAAGTGAGCGTTCTCTTTGCTCAGATATCCAATATGGTTCTCTTACTTCCCCTCTACCCTACACCCTACTCCTCCTAGTGTATGTGCAGCAGTGAGCTCTGGCCAAGTGAGTCATAGTGGTGTTTGGCTGGGCCTAAATCTCTACCTACTCTGCTCAGAGGAGTATCGTCCAGTAGACTTAATGTGAGTACCTGTGCTTCACCTTAGGGTATTCGGGGACTATGTCCCGCTGTGCAGTCCAGAGGCAGCTGCCTTTATGGCATTAGCGAAGTCTTGTTAGTATAGTTTTCCAAATTATTGTATCAGTATCACCTAATAAAAATTCTCAGTTTCAGCTAGCTTTTAGGATTTGTTTATATATTTTGTTTATTACTGTAATTGATGCATGTGTCTGGGTTACATTGTCGACGTGAATCAGCTTGTTACTTTTGTGCTGGGTGAAATACACTTTTGTGATATCGATTTGTTGTAGATTTCATGTAACCGTGTACTCTCAAGCTGGTTTAGCTACATGTGACTTGACCGTCAAATGCTAATCATTGTGATGATACTAGCTGGAGCCAGTGGACGTGTCCAGAACTTGTGGTCACTTAAACTGTCAATTCTTTTTCTAAGGTTAAAATTAACACGTTGAATTAGGACTGTTGTGATAGTCGCATGTGGATCCACGTATGAGGGCAACGTCTGTCACATAATTACAAACTTCGGGAATTGTAGTAAGCTAATATTCCTGAATAACAGAAGTTGTCATAGGGTCGTGAGACCATATTCAAAATATTGGTCAGTGTGATGATATATTATAAACTTTGGTGTCTCCTTGCCGTTGTCAGACGGGGGGGGGGGGGGGGGTAGGACTTCGATTCGAAATTTCACTGCATGTTTGTAGTCAGTACTTTTACAATAGTTAAGCTGAGTGTGTCGTGGGCACCATCCCAGCATGCCACCCTGGGAATGGGTAGAACACAGACAATTTATTTCTCAGGGTGGATGGTTCTTTGGCAAGGACTACCCTGGCGGCAACGCAGGTCGGGAGATCCACGCTGAAATTGAAACACTTACGCTTAAGCTGGTTTTACACGACGCAATTTATTTCTCGCACAGTTCCTTGTGTACAATCGCTCATGCAATAATTGCATGCAATCTCTCATAGTCAATTTCACACAGAGCAATTTCCCCACACAATATGCATGCAATTTGTTTACTTCCTGCCAAAAGTTTAGAACAAATGGATAACCTAAAAGTACAAGATGTACACTTGCAGTAATGGAAATGTTATCTGATGAAGATTAAAATAATTGTGAACCATGTAGGAACTTGTTTTTTTATCTCTTCAGTGGCATGGTAGTCTTTTCCCGGACTTCCAATACAGACGCGGCCACAGCCTATAATGCATTCTTGCACAAATGTATGTTGTGATAATTTGGAGATTTTGTGTTATAGTGGGCTAGACATTTTTTGTATTCGTCCAAAAACTGCAAAAAAACACTCTGGTGTCAATTCCATGTTTGTATGGTGTTTGTTGTTTTTGTTTATACTCACAACTAGGTGCATACATTTACTTCAGAGAATGGCCAATCACATTGCTTGTTCAACGCAACTTGTATCGAAATATAGAGAATGTTCTATTTGCCGAAATAGCACCGCCGCTTGTATTGCATGTGAGGTTCCAAGAATTGTGTCTCTGAGCTCCAATGCAATGTCAGCTTATTGTGTGGCAATTGCATGTACATTGCATCGTGTAAAAACAGCGTTATAGTTTATGTGATGCAGGGAGACGATACAATGCCGACACAGAATTTTCACACAACTGCAATTTATTGCTACTCAGTTTACATAGCGACACACGTATTACACACACACTTGAGTACTTTGACCACAGAGTCTTCCTGGTACGGGCTACTGTAGTACGCATGTAGCGGAGTTAGGACTTGAGAAGACAAACAAAAAAAACTATGTTCCTTAGGTATTGTTTTGCTTACGTTTTCTGTGTCGTTTGTGTATTTTGTCACTTTGTCTTTCAATACATTTTGGTCAACAAAACATGAGCAATGGCGTTTGTCCACAAACCAATAAATTCCAAGGAGGCTTAATATCCTACCATTACCATGTTTATATATTTATATTCTTCTGTTCTAAATAAAAATTATTTTATTTCTAATAATTCTAAACAAGAACATAATACAAGACTAAAGAATAATATACATCCATCAAAAAGGAGTTTATTACTATGCTTTAAGGTTATCTTAACAAATTATCGACTGATATTAGGCTTTTACACAATGGAAAAATGAGTGTGTACAAAAAATCATAAAAAAAAAATACTTATTTAATAATTTATTGTATTATGTAAATGACTTTTCAGAATCCTGAGTGTATTAATCAAGAATTTTTACTGGTACAACATGTATGTTTTACGTAATTGTAAAATCAATGTATGAGTGACATGTTCCATATCCCCGAGTTCGCTCAGTTAAAGGATCACTTGAATTAATTAACAAAATAAATAAATAAACAAACAATAATTTTCACTTACCTTCAAACAGACATGCTCTGTATCAAAATGGTGCATGTTATACTGCCATCAAGATTTTTAATTCACTTCCTTCTCATCTTAAAAATTTGAGCAATGTTTCAAGAAAGAGCTTTACTTCTAAACTAAGGGACTATCTTATTACTAATGTGTTTTATTCTATAGAGGAATACTTAAATACTACTAGGACTCATACTACATTGAACTAGTCCTCTTTGTCATCAGTCATACTCTTTTTGTACGAAATTATAAAGCTAGAAACTCTTCACTGTCTAAACAAATGCAGTAACTCTTTGTCATCATGAACATTGTTTTAAAATTTAGTATTTTAGTAACTATGTAAACAGTTTTATTTTCTTTCCTGTGCTAAACCTTGCAATGTACAAAGTTAATCAATTTATGCAAGTTATGTATTTGTGTATAACTTTGTGAAATATTAAGCTAAACAATTTATGTAAATTTTCTATTTGCTTGGTTTGTTTTACTTATTAAGAGTTTTGTGTTATGCAATGTATATTAACTTACTCAATGACAACACCCTCATCTCATGAGCACTTTGCTCACATACAGGATCAGCTGGTGTCTATTCAAAATTAAAATAAAAAATAAAAGATAAATGAATTTGTATTTCAAAAATTTCAGCAGTTGTCATACATGAAGAAACAGTAGTTTTTCTTTCACTATGGGCATATTGAAACAGTAGTTTTTCTTTCACTATGGGCATATTAAAAGTGTTAATTAATAAAAAGAAACTCTTCAATCCATGTAATTGTTTATGTTTTCCGGCACAGTTTATGCAAAATCAGCTGTTACTACCCATGATTCAGTGTGCACATGCTACTGGCCAAGTCATCCACTATGAGATCCAAAGCCACATCATAATGTCTGGTCATAAATAACAACAAAAGGAAATTTTTTAGATTTATGTTATTTATATCTTTTCACATCCACACATCAGATTCAAATGGATTAGGTAAGTATTTAAATACCTTGTACAGAACAATAAGCTCGTATGACGAGTAATTGTTTGCTATTAAACTAAATGTGACTTGGAAAATTTTCTTAGTTAATTAGTCAATAAACTAAAATGATCATAATCTCCTTTCAAAAAGCATATTTTATTTTTATTTACACTCCGTCATGCTGCACACAGGCAGCAGAAATATGTCTGTTTGATACACACAGCTACTTATATTCAATCGATTGAGAATTAAATAATTTTATGATATTGAACACGATCCCTTTTGAAACAGTGAATAACTGACCAACGAAATTTATTTAAATGTCCAGTCAGGTTAAGTCGGGTTTAACTAACCTACCATACGATTTTTTTTATTCATACGAATATTTCAACACAGTAAATCCATTTTTCTATTACAAACTATACCGGTATACGATGAGAGGCCACACTTAACATTTAACCTCATTAACGTTAGTAAAGTAAACGTCCAATTACAAAACAAAAAAGTAAACAAACCTATATATTTTTCTTGATAGCATTTCTGCACGACTACAACTTACAAGGGGTTATATACCTTACCTTACTTTATTTACAGTATTTTCTAAAATACGACGAAAAGTAACATCAAGCAGAAGTGATTCTTTGCTTTTGACATTGTTTTTAGGAAACACCGACGAATTTGCTTCTTCGCTCATTTCAAAACTTAATTAAAAAGTAAAACCCGCAATTCTAAAAACTCAAATCTACCCAACAAGCATACCTACGTGCGTTAACACATGTAAATAAAAACAACAAAACACTTCCCCTCCCCTCCCTCTAAAAAACGCAACGAGGGCACTTGTTTTACTCGACCTTGACCTGGCGACTCTTTGTTTTGATTGTTTTGTTTTATTTATCATTCTTTGAGCAACAAGAGGTTGCTATAGAATTCGTCATACATAATATTTACAAAACAATATTTCAACAACAAATAAAAACACAAACGTTTTTTTTTTATTTTTTATTTATTTGCCTTCCTTTGATCCCACAGTTGGTCAATGTGACCAGGGATATGGAAGTTGTCAAATTACAATACAATCAATACACATTACAAATATATGCATATGGGAATTAATTTAGATACAAAACATGAACATTAGTTAGAGAAGATAATTAAATACAGAATCACATACATATTTACAGTATTTACATTGAT
>PNEQ01066439.1:44613-67692 GCA_003012365.1 Medauroidea extradentata | reverse complement strand
TTGCCTGACTTGTCTGTAGAAGTCATTATTTTTCCTATCATATGAATTCTGTTTAAATATACCTCTTATGACTTCTACAGGCGTTTGGTTTCCATTTGGTCAGTAGCTCTAGTAATAGAGATATTGGTTGGCTTTTCCTATATTATCTCATCCTTTATTAAAGTGAAAAAATAGGTTTCACAATAATATTTTTTCATTAATATTTTTTTATATATATTTATATATATATATATATATCTTTAATATATTTTTTAATATTTTCTTTAATATTTTTTTTTGAATCGGTAATTGACTGGTTACAAATGTTTGTAGCGGGACATTTGCAATTACAAGCAAGCGCGAAAATTATTATTTGTTACCGAAATCGTCTGAGTCGGTCGGGAATTACAAAACTTCTCATTAAATTATTTTTTCTTGTAATAATTTGAAAATCGTGCGCTACAACGTGAACTACTTAACATGTACCCGCTAAATTGCAAACCCATGTCTGTCTGTGCATTATACACAAACGGAAATTACCGAACAACAGCCTTTCTCTGTAAACGAATCTTGTAACCTAAATCGCTACGCAGGTAGTCAAAAACTGTAAACTGCAGCAAAATATTTGCAGTGCGTTTGCAAACACTACTGCTACCGGAGTCGCGAAAAGGCTCTGGTCCTGAAACGTGCTGCCAATTCAACCGCCAAAATACGCCTTCTGCCTATACCTTTGACACAACCTGTACTGCAGCTATGTTTCTATATCACATAATTGAGGTATTGACTGGAGTAAAGACTTGAATAAGGTAAGGCCATTCTTCCATCAAACAGTTTATCGTGTTCCATTATATCCATAAATATACACAACCATTTGTTAGCCGATATCTCAGTTCTTCACCAAGTTATGACATTTTGCCTTGATCTGTGCTGATACCGCTATGCTATAAATAATTTCTGTTTCATCTTTAACTGTGTTTATAGTAAATATTATTAATTTGTGTAATGTAAGTAGCTATTGTTTATTTTTATTAAGAGAAAATCACAAGAGAGAGACGTAAAATAAAACAAAAACGAATCTCTCCAAAACATTACACCTGCCATTATCTCATACTCCAATTTTCCTACTGAGGCCTTTATTCTATAGCCAACTCCTCAATTAAGGAAGTGTTACTGTCAATAGTCCACAAACTGGAAGATAAACATTCATCGGGTTTTAATGATGTGCCTGATTTTCTTATTAGATATGTATAGACCACGGTCGTAGAAGAACAGGTCTGGACACTCGCCTATCTAACAATGTATTTTGCTTGAACCCCTTGTTGTTTGGCTGTAGTTCGTCAAGTTACCGAGAATGTCGTACTTTTTTGCGCTGTTTTCCGGGCGGTCGGACTCAAACTCCGTCCACTCTTTTCCATTGTTAAATTTATAAAGTAAATAAAGATTGCTGGAGCCTTTTCTTAAATTTGTGAAAGAAGAAAGTATTTCATAAATTGATAAAAAATACGTTTTGATAAATTGTTTATCTTAGCGGAAAGGAGGTGGGCGGAGTTTAGTCCGACCGCCGTAACATCAGCGCCAATAAAACAGAATATTCTCGGTAACTTGGTGAACTACAGCCAAACAACAAGGGGGTCAAATATCCAGGCGAGTGTCCAGACCTGTTCTTCTACGACCGTGGTATAGAAATAAGAGCAGACCCTTAATTACATCTCTTATAATCAGTCATTCGTGCAAGACAGTTTTCCAACGTTACGTTGCACCGGCGTGCCATATGAGCTAATGCGGCGTCGGCGGCTCCTGTGGATAATTTATGAAATGCCTCGGCTTCTATTCATCGTGGTAGGGCGCGGCGATAGGATACCGTTCCTCTTCGTCTTTCCAAGTTCATTTTCTTGTTCCCCTTTTCTCTTAATCCTCTCCCTTTGGCGCATGCGCAGCGGCGAACTCTGGCCAAGCGAGCAGTTGTGGTGTGTGTCAGGTCTCCCTACTTGCCTGTCAGCTCTGTTCGAAGACAGTTCGTCTGTTATTGTTATACTCATGTAAGTGTGCTCCTGTCTTGTGTTAGTTTGGGGTCTTAAACGCCCCATGATGTGTGGAGGCGGCCGCCATCATGTGTCAGTGATTAACTTGAGTCTACATTTATATTTCTGCACCGCCTTAGTAAAAATTAAGTCCCGGTTTTAACATGTTTGGATTTAATAGTAACTCTTTTTTGGTTTCAGTATTTGAGTGTCAGTATGTGCTGTGCCGACGATACAGTGCACTGGGTGTTCCCGTGCTGGCATGTGTTTTTTATTGTAAATTTGCTGCCAAGTTTGGCGTCTTAAAGGCGCGGTCTACCGCAATTTTCATCACAATTTTTAAAATTTTTTTTAGTTGTACCAGATATTTTTTTCTTATTTTAGACACAAAATGTGACTAAATATGGCTCTTACGAAATTATTTTTATCTCTCATAGTTTTCGCGTAATGGCTTGTTAAAGTCATATTTTGAATGTTTCCGTTTTAACGATTACACTAAAATCAACTAATATACCGAACTAAAAAATAAAAACTAAAAATTATTTGTATTTAAAAAATATAATGGAATTTTTAAAATTTTTATTTTCAGTTTCAGCATTTTTTAAATACAAATAATTTTTATTCTTTATTTCTATGAGCATGACATTGTAGCCTGCAATGTCTTTATCCACTGTGATTTTTTTTAGTTTGTTATAGCAGTTGGTTTTAGTGTAGTCGTTAAAACGGAAACATACAAAATATGACTTAAACAAGCTATTACGCGAAAACTATGAGAGATAAAAAAATTTCATAAGAGCCAAATTTTGTCACATTTTGTGTCTAAAATATGAAAAAAAAAAAAAAAAAAAAAATATTTGGTACAAATAAAAAATTTAAAAAAATGGTGATGAAAATTGCGGTAGACCGCACCCTTAACGTGTTATTGTCATATAGAGTTAGATTTTATATACGAGAGGACGTTGTGAACGTGACTTACTTAACTTTGAGATTTCCTCACCTAGCTTTGAAATATGTTTATGTGCCGAGCATATTTAGTCAAACTTGATATTTGCTGTTTTTCATAAACGCTATAGTATGCGCCATCCTAAATTGAAAACTGCACAGATTTTGATCAGTATTTGGTAGAGCAACGACGAGTAAAGTGTTTAAGGTGCTCAGGCTTGCATTGGTTAAATGTGTCGACATGTAACTGGCATTGTCTGCTACTTACCTGGCACGTGCAGTAAATTCTCGTCACAGAACGTCTCATATTTGTATTACCTTAACTTGAAATAGAATTTGTTGCTTTGTCATAAATTTGTACATAATTTGTAAGTGATATTTAATGTGTTTAACCTGAGTAACGAATGTCTGGTGTGTTGGTTTGTACCTTTTTGAAGAACATTGTTGATTCACAAAAAAAATAAAATGTTGTCGACTCCCCGTATTCTTTTCTTTATACAGCGTTTTAAAGAAAGTAAGTAAGAAACTTTGTTATGTGATTCATTGTAAAAAATAGGTAAAATATACAGAATGAGTTGGGAGGAAAGGACAAGTGTTTTTCATTCAAACGAGGCTAGCTCGATAATCGTCACATATTGACCCCATGTTCACATGAACCTTTTTTGATCACAATGAACAGTACTATCACGTCCTAGAATATTGTCCTTTTCTCCGACTCATTCTGTATATGATACACATTTTTCGTAATGTCTACTCAAAGGGTCAAATTCGCGTTTGAAAATTGATTCGACATCTGAATTTTGTTAATAAATCGTAAAGTAATCTAAATGAAAAACAAATTTATAAGTGTGGTTTATTAATAACAATCTGCAGTTTGTGAAAATAATATGTCAAATACGTGTCACCTTTATTACATTATGAGGTAGATCATGCAGTTTTTCGCCATAGAATTAGTTGCCATTGCATTTTACGGATTTTAAATTCCATCGTTTCAAATAAGTACACATTACTTGTGTGCTGTTATTGAGGGTATGAAATATCACAAAGCACTACGTATGTTATTCACGAAGGGCATAGCATTAACAAGCTTTATTGATGCTACATCTCTGATATCGTTACTCAATAATCGTCAGTTTGTTAATATCACGTAATCAACACTTTATATTTCATACATTCTTCGTAGTTATTATTATTATACGTTTTGGTGCCAGTTCAAAGAATCAGTGTAATGTATCCCCTCGTGGTACGGCCTTCTAACATCACCATTACATTTACTGGCATATGTGTTCAGAAACACGAAGCATACATCATTACGTGTTATTAACACACACAATCCTACGACTACTGGATAACACTTTGCACTTATAAATTCGTGTTCTTTAGCCATTCTTACTAACTTGCATAACGTTCATTCTGAATCTCCTGACTATCGCGTGTTTCCTACCTGCCAGTATTTCATTTTCGATTTTCTCGAAAACAGTTGATTTAAGGGTGCGGCGACAAGGCTACATTTTTGTTCGTTGGGGATTTGCACCACAAACCGTAGCATTTAAAATATATGAAATGCAATGGCAACTAATTCCTTAAATTAATGAAGGGGACACGTATTCGACACCTTATTTGCACAGACTGCAGATCTTGTTTCTAATAAACCATACCCAGAAATGCATTCTTTTATTTACATTACTTATGGATGTGTTAACAAAATTCAGTTGTAAAATTCAAATTTCAAAAGCGAATTTGACCCTTTAAACACGTGCTAACGAAAAATTTGTACTATATTACTTTACCTCATTTTTTTCCAGGAATCACTAAAACAGTTAGTAACACACTTTCATTAACACGCTGTATATTAATTTAACGTGCCTCATCAGCAATGAACATATAAATTCTTTAAAATACAGGGTATTTGTTTCGCGATTTGAAATCTGAAATAGAAAAGTTGATTTCGAAAAATCGATGTTGTCGGTATATTGTAATAACGAATTGTTAGTGTTATCAATATTAACGATACATCGAAAAGTTACGATATTATCGATATACAAAATATTTACGATGCTATTGAGATCATCGATATACCGAAAATAACGAGTATGGAATTGAATTTAATATCGATATCAAAATTTTTGATATACAACAGCCCTAATTACTGACTAGTTTATCCAAGGTCCTAAGCACTGGGTATGTAAACACTATGGTTAAATATGGACAACTAGCAGTCCACCCATGGTTTTACCAGAGTGTATAACTCATAGCAGCTGATGTTTACTTTAGTTGAAGGACCTCTTGTAGTTCAGGTAAGTAGTTCGGCCAATAAAGTGATTGGAAAACCAAGACCCTGGTTGAGTTTACACTGCAGCAGGCTACATAGCTAAGTTACAACTTTTCGTAGGCCTTATTTATGTAGATGTAGCAAAACAGATCTAGAGGAGTGATTGAAGTCTGTTAAATGCGAAAATTTAATTGTATGGTACATGTACAACACTGGCAAGAAAACTTATTTACTTAAAGTTCAATCAGTGATGACTACAACCACAACAAAATATATGTATGTGTGTAATACACACACAGGGTGAACTGGAAATAGCAGAAAAGCTTGTGCGTACAGATAGCCAGATCTAAGTAATGAACAATGACTGCAGCCTTTAATTTTCAATAGTAGGAGTTGACAACCACCGTGAAGGATTTGTAGATGAACTTGTAAAATTACGATAAGCAACATGTACTGTAAGTGGAACATTGGCATTTTTAATTAAATTCAGATGCATGATATATCTTCAGGGAGAAAAAGTGTGACCATCCGATTCCATATGTTGGAAACATTGAGTCATCTCCGTTATCATGCATGCATTTCTGTACCTGTACACCTGCAGCGACCCGTCACAGTGAATAAAGAACCGGAATATCACAAGGAACAAACTCAGACACACTGTTATTTGTGATACAAGCACTCTTAAGTCTAAATATTATAACGATCACAACTCGTACATAGTGACATTCTTCCTGGGACCACTACTGGCTAATAATATACACCCCTACATTAGGTATCGTCACACATCTGAATTGATTCAGGAAGGTCAATGTTGTATTCATAGTAGACGTTAATTTTTCATCACGTGACAAGTTCAGTAACACAACATCCGTGGTAGTGTATGCCCCACTATTGAAAACAAAGGGGTAGTTTTCGTACTCGTCCTTGATTTAAGACTATCTATCTGCTCCTGCAAGCTTTGCCACCATTTACGTTTCACCCTCTGTATACATTTCTTCGTGACTTAGTTCAATGCCTCTGGGAAGTTTTGGCAAGTTAAGATTATCAGTAAAGGTACTAATGCCCTGAACTTGGGGTAGTCTTGTGAGATATGACGTGAAATAATGCTGTGGAGAAACTTCGGCAGTAGAGTAATAAGTGACGAGGAATGTATGTATTCGAAGGGAAGCTGCAATGGGCAATGTGAATAGGACTACACAACTTTGAATGTCTGTTGAGACAGGCTGGCATGTGCAGGTACACCAACCAGTCAGAAACGTGTTAGAGGAATTGTCCAGGAACACGGATTCAGTCACAGAAAACTAAAGTCTGTTGATTGGCTCTTAACAAAGTTTATACACGTTCTTAGAGTGTGTAGTCAGATGAATTATTCATTTTAACATGACCAACGTTCACCACTGTGTGGACATCATAATAAGTTCGTAGAGATTTGTACAAAATCTACTTAAAAAGTCAAATGACTTCATCCATATGTCACAAATTCCAACAGCCTTGAAAATATCACGTGTCAAAATTGCACGTTGCATTGCCTTACACGAAATTGAGACCCAGAGCCTCCCGAACCGTAGACCTGAGCTACAAACAACTGTGTCACGTAACATTGTAATTATTTATTTGAATAGGTAAAACTAACAAAATATTAATTTCCTAGGCACCTAGATGTTGTACAACAATACACGTTGATATAACTACAAACTGCAACTAATTTTAAATTATTTCTAAATGACCATGCTTTCTCATCAGAGCATCTGCCTGGAATGGTTTACAAAATACTTTATCTCGTGGTAATTTATTTATTTACTTCAGTAACTAACGCTAACCTAACATTTGAGGTATGCTATTTACATTCTCATAATTATTGAAGCAAAGCACATCTCGATATCTCAACAGGTTATATAAATATAATGGGAAAGAAACAAAACATAATTTACACCTTTTTATCACTTTTAAGGATCGAATTTCAAAAGCTTATAGTCACATTTAAGACATTTGCATAAGAAAATAACTGAAGTGCAAACAAAACGATTAATGCGTCAAAGCAAAATCGATTAAATTAATCAATACTTTTTACCCGGCTTCCCAACAGTGAGAGGTAGAATTTAGAAAAATCTTGAAATTAATTTAAGAGTATTTATTTAGACTATTATCCCGAAGAAAACCAACTCTACATCTCACTGGGTACAATGATTATTTAGGATTTCTGGAATACACATTCCACTACATTTTTATCCCGAAAGAAACTGATTTATGAAAAAAAACTTTGAATTGCCTTTTAGCCTATTTTATGAGTGTCCTACTGACATCACAACGATGCCCTGCTGTTAAATATAAAATAACAATCCAATAAAAACCCGTTTTACATCTTTTCACCTCCATAGGTGTTGAATTTAAAAATTATGAAATTATTTTCATGTGATTCAGTAATTCAATTCAATATTTTTTACCTCTTTGTGATCGAATTTGAGAAAAAATCGTAAGTAGTATTTTAAGTTTTCACGCAAACATTATCCTGAAGCAAATAGCTGTTCAATGTCTCGAATGGTTTGATCAGTATACAGGAATTACCAGAAACATATTTCCACTCTTTTCACCCCCAAAACTATAAAATTTTGAAACATACTAGAAATCTCATTTTGGCATGTGTTTTTAAGTATATAATTCAAGTTATGTGAAAAATGACGTAGAGAGCACATTGTGTTCTATCTCTATAGATGAGTAGTAACAAAATATTTTCCTTTTCATCCCTTGGGAGATGGATTTTAAAAAATCCCGAAACTCTGTATTTTCAAAGGGTTGGCAAGATAGCGACGAATAATTGAAAACACATTACACATATTTTCACAATCTTAACTGTACAGTTTCGAATAGTTTTGAAACTACTTGCACATTAATAAAAAAATATGACGATACACGACAGGTTCTCGTTATATAACTTAAGACGATTCACGGAAAACATATTTCACTCGATTTCATCTCCTTAGGAGTCATATTGCGGAAAATATTTCTGATTGCTTGCCTTCACCGTAAGGAAAATCCACCCTTCAAATTTCACTTTCCTAGGCCCAGCGGTTTGGAACGAAACTTGATATGGCTATCAGTAACCGGTGAACCTTTTTATACACAGAGATATAAACTGTATTATCGAAGTTACGTTCGCAGTGAAGAGATTTCTGGCCAGCTCTTAACATCTCGGTCTTTAACGCTGGTGAGGGGTGACAAGATGTATAAACCAGCACCGAAATAAAGAGGCAGAAGATATGGGAGATCCCTGAAAAACCCACCTACCAATGACATCATCTGGCACGATTCCCACAAACAAAAGTCCGGGTACCAACCCGGCCGAGTATTTAATTGGTGAAAGGCGAGTACTCTAGCGACTTCTTCAACCACGATCCCTGGAAATGGTCGATTGTAACATTATAAGAGCACGTAGTTTGTGAAAATAACAGGTAAAATCACTGGAAAACTATAAACTGCTGTTGATTTATTTGCTAAATAAAGAACATCAATTCACAAAGAAGAAAATACGCATGTGTAAGGCTGTGATGTATCAATGGTATACTACTCCGAGAGTAAATGTATTAAAGTTATCATCAGTCCACATACCAAAGATGTAGCTTTCACAATTGAGATAAGGGTTCTGATTCATTCTTTCAGAACCGTTAATGTATAATGACATTAACCGAAAATTTGGTACGGCTAACCCCAATGCTCGGCCGCCATACCTTTTTTTTTCATTGTTGCGTGTTTTTACGTAAGCGAGCATAGCAAAACAGTGATTACGTGTGAAAAACAGACAAATACTGGACATTAGCAACCTATTGGCTATGAACAATATCAATTTTCGAAACTCACTTTAAATCACCACAGGGTTGTAATTTTTGTTGGATTGTAATGTAAACTAAAATTTTTGAACGTAAAATAATAACTAAGAACAGCTTAAGTGGTGCTAAGTAAGCTGAAACAACTTTACATATTTTAATGAACCGACATTTCGTGCCTCATGAACCCTACGTAAAGGGCCCACACGATCAGTCATTTACGAGTATTTTGTCGGTTACATATCTGTAAGCCTATGTGAAAGTGATCGCCAATGTTAACAGTACAACTGCAAAACAAGGAAACCGCAGTCCAGTACATAAGATATGCTGTGTTTTATGTCACTTGACTGCAATCTAATACCTATAAAGTAATTGCTCCCGGGTAGAATTTTGCGTAGGAACCTACATTGTGAAATATTAATTATGTTTTATGTCCGCGTGTAAGCAAATATGTGTTACTCATTTAAAAAATACTATAAACACAACAAAATTGTTTGGTTTCAATGCTGCTATATGTGGCCGCAGAGTGGGTGATCCATACATAGAAATTGAGATGCTTGAACTGATATAGTGCAAAGAAGGCAGCGTGATGGGTGAAGAGTGTGTGGAGATGAAAGAGGCAGGGTTGAGAGGAGGAAAGTAGTTATAGGCCTACTGTAATAAAGTATATGGGATGAAGTACTTTGAAGGACAGACGTAGAGTTAAAAGACATGTTAGGATATACAGAGTTACGAACGCAGAGGGAGGGTGGGGAGGATGCATTGTCAATTAAGAGAGTATAGAGGGAGAGGAAACAACAGTGGCGTGATTCAAAGGGCGTAGATGGGCACGGAGCAGAAGACAGTTTATGTTCGTGTGTTTGGTGAGGAAGTGGAATGTTTTGCACGATGTCTTTATGATTATGGAAAGGGGGAGGGGGAGTTTCACGAAAGGGATGGAGAGAGTAGTCTAGATGAGTGGTCTCACCAAAGGGCAACAGCACAATTCTGAGTCATATTGTTGCATTGCAAAGCGGGAGCAGGCAATTTTTGATAACACTTTTTGTGCTTTGTTATTCTGCATTTTACTGTTTATGACAATGAATTCAGTTTTGCAGTTTACTTAAGTAACTCATAAAGCAGTTTATTTTTAGATAGCCTAGTAATGGTACAAAACACTACTGTAATGTCATGATATATTTTCTGGCTTGCGAAAAATGTAATAGAGTAATATATTCAAAACTGTGAAACATTTGTTTTCTTTCCGGGATTAGCACCTACCTGTACATATTTTATTGCACAAGATATATGTTCTGGCTGTAGTTGCCTAATGCCACGTTTTAGAGTTCCGAGTATTTTCATACGAAAACATTACTTTTTGAAAGTATCAAGCAATGATAACATTCCTTACGGATATCATACGATCAGGCTTTTCCTAATATTTCGCTACTGTTCAGGCAAATTATTAACTGCAGGCCGGGCAAAACATCAAGAAATTTACGAATAGGCCTTTACAAAGCGTGTTCAATTATTTCACATAATTTCCACTGATTTTCTGATTTCATTACAATATAACAGCTTTAATAACTACACTAAAGTATTTCATTTTTATTAGTTTTGTACTATCGAATTTAGAAGTATTATCAAATTTACATTATGCAAGTAATCATTTCCTCCTGGATTACATTTTTGGCTGCACCGATGGCTGTGTAACAAACACAATAAAACTTCTTCGGTGCATTAACATCTTTAGTTAATGTAAGACTTACACGAACGAGCATTAAATCTGTACACAAATTATTCAACAAATGTTTGTAAATACGTCTGCAATGTTCATGTTTACATATACAATCAGGGGACTCTGATGTCTCATACACCATAGATGTAATAAGTGTGAGATATAAACATCCCGAAGTGAATCAGAGGCGCAAAAAAGCAAAGCCTTAACATTTTTTCCTTTTTTTTTTTTTCCACATCAAAAGTGGAAATTTTCTGTAGTGAAAGTGCAGCCAAGTGTTCTTTACCGTTGAAGGAAACTATAACGTCTAAAGCAAATATTGTACATAATCGTATCAGGAAAGCGAGATGCTATCAAGAAGGCAAAAGAAAAAATTGCTTCGTAAATCAATTTACATAGGAGGTATATTATGAACCGCAGCACAAGCCTTCCCGTGGTTAGAGTTGATATATTTTCATTTGGCCTAATTTGGAACATCATCCGCAATTTTGCGTTAATATACCTTTAGCAATGGCACTGTGCTCAACATAACGTACTTGATGGTTTAAATTAATTGTTAATGAAATATCTTTAATAATTTTGTGGCTTGGGTTGTATAAACATTTCCTTAAAATCCCAATTCTTCTATTCCTGAATCTGAATTATTAAAACAATTTTATTCATTATTTCATCGATAGTAATTTGTGAAATTGTTTTTAGTGTTTCATTATGAGTGCTACAACTGTGATATGTCAGGCTAGTGCGGTTCATCTGTCTGGGATCTTGGTGGTATGAACTCAAAAAATAATGAGACAAAAAGATGTCCAGCAGATAGAATTATTGAGATCTAATCTGTGTACGTGGCAGTGATTAAGCGTAGCGAAAAACCATCTCGGTAGTTAGCTTTTACCAGATTTAATTTCAATACATTTCATAACATTCAGTAAAAATGAATCCGTATACATTTTTAATTTTTCATGTAGTAAGAACACTGCTGTGAAAATAAATTCTAATTTAATCACCAACATTTTATTAACATTATCTAAGCAAGGAAATAATTTTTCACAAAATTTGAACATCGCGTTTTGTTCAGCTAATTTTTGAGATTTCCATTGTATTGCTTTTTGTGGCATTTCTTTTTAATGTTGTGTTCTATAACGCTAGGATTAGCAAAATAATTTAAATTAACGAACATGCTCATCTGTTAAGTTCCCCTTCTGCAGCCAGTTTGAGGAAAGTAGGCTTACCAGCTATGCTGGTAACTTCTTGTTTGTTTATATAATGCTACATCTGATAAGAACGTAAACATACATCAACAATGAGAACACACATAAAAGTTTGGATATTGTGTCTAAACATTAAATTTGGTTAACATTAACCTGGTAGCTTTCGAAATACAAACAAAAAAATTTTGGTTATATTTAATCTAACTTTAATCCGAAATTCCAGATCTACAAAAAACCGCACCCAGCTCAAATCAAAATTTACAGATGAACTGTGAAAATATTAAACATTGTTTGAATAATTAAATTGGTTCCCAAGATATAAAATAGCACAACAATATTTCAATTGGTCAATATTTTGAAAATAAGTTGTACATGTGAAAAAATTATATTTAAAATGTCCTTACTAAAATGACATGTGTAACAATTATGTTAAATTCGGGAACATTGTAACGTATATCTCTTGAGAACAAACATTTTTTAAAATACCTTCTCTTATTAAAATATGCGCCCAAAATGAAGCTAAACGATAGTATTATGATTTATTACATGTGTAATGAACTGTATGAAATTCTGAAGAATTGTTTCTCAGATATCTCATGTAAATAAAATATATACAGTTAAAATTGTTACGTATGCTATTATACCTATTCCGAAATTTCTCAATATGGGTTCCTTAAACATATCGCCTTATTCCAGTAATAAAATGACCGCTGATATGAACATATTTACACATTGAAAAAACAAAAATAATTAAATTGCCTTAATGATTAACGGTATTATAAGTGTTATAAATTGTATGAAATCATGAAAATTGGTTTTTCAGATATCTCTTGGTAACACTGACTTTTGTAAAGGTTACCGATTTGGAAATATAATCCAAGTATTAATAACATACATAGGAGTATTGCCATCTTATAATGTAATATATTTATACCAAGTTCGATGTAATTATAAATGATTGTTTCTCAGATATCTTGTGTATTAAAAATGTACATACACACGAACTATTTAAGTAAATTTGTTACTTTTAGTGTATGGTAAACATAATTTCATTTTTGTTTATTTTATCATCTTCACATGACTAATTAGGCTGGTTCATTGCCATAATTTGTTTAGCAAGAACTTCTTAATGTAATAATACCAGTAAAATGCGAACACATGATAAAGGAATATAAACATTAATTTACATACATGCACATATTAATGTTCTTCCGTGAACACACGCAACTATACAAAACCTGTCTTTCTAAATAAAGTAGAATAAAGATCAGTATGTATTCAACTTGTCAAAACTAATTTAGTTAGCATTGTTCATGGGTACGAAATTTAATTTTCATTTCATTTTTCAAAAAAAAAACTTTGTAAAATATGAAATGTATGTGTCAATAAACACACTAATAACATATGATGAAAGTTATCTTTGAGTTCGAATTTCAACTCTCCCTCTGGTCGATAATGATAATCACAGCGTATGTCCAGTATATTAAAAATAATCCCCTGTTTTTTTTATGACGTGTTTACCCCTCTAGTTCTCAATAAATCTGCCACTTATTGCCCCGGTGAAGGAAAAGTTTGATCATAATACCATCTCACTGTCTACACTCCTATAGCATGATCTTTCGTCCGTTGCTAATAGAGACGTTGGATCATGTAAACCACAGCACACCAATGTACGTATACAATTAATAAAAATAACGGCCAATTGAACATTTCGAGCATTGCAAGATATCTCGGTAATCACTATAATAACTGATAATAACTAAACTGTAATGTATATTTTAACCATCTACTAAGTATGTACTGAAATTAGATAACCATATTGATATTGGTCTTCAACTCTGTGTGTAAAAATGTCAATACATATATGTAAAGCTGTAAAATAATTTTTCTGTAAGTATTTAATTATTACATATACATTTAGGTGGTAAGTAATGATATAGAAAATTAATTTACGTTGAAACATAACTACTGAGCCATTTCTTTCACAATAGCTGCCACACTAATATTCAAAATTAATATACTTTGTCCTGCTTAAACCTTTGACCAATCTGATCAATCTTGGTCCGCAATTAGAAATACTTGCGGCTATTTATTGTTCTAATACAAGAAATATTTTGTACATATATTTTAATATGGTCTTACAACAAAAGTAAAACTTCGTGGCGGACGTAAGGAAAAAACTAATTTGTTCCTACTTAGTTTTGCTAAAGCTTTTAACTTAATAGTAATGGTTGTCTTACATGTTTGGTTAGTTACATCGTTTTAGAAGTAAAGTATAAGGCATAATTTCTTTGTTTGTGATTATGACTGTGTTTGTGTCAATTCGTGTTTTTTGAAACCAAATAAATATAAAGAGATAAAAGTCAAAGGTAAAAAAAAGAGTATAAAACCCATTCATGTTACTCAGAAAATTAATTCTTCTCAAAATTTGTATTTTTCAACACCGAAATTTAAAAATTTTAATTAGACTAGAACTTGTTCCTCGTGGTGCACTGTTATCACATACTATTTCGTTGAAAATATTAATAGTAAAGTCAATTGGCTAAATATCGTCTTAAAAGTATATGTTGTTTTAACGTGTTTACTCTTGACATGTATTATTAACAGTTACAAAGCAACGCTCAAATCTTCGTAATAATTGTGCAAAATAGTGTGTGCACTGGGGATGTAGGTAACTATATAGTTACATTAAATTTTGTTTGGTAAATTGATATTGTAGAGGCACAAACAGCCCCAAATGCATACACAAAGCACATTGGGTTTTGAAAAGTAAGTTACCTGAAAATCAACCAAAAAAATTGTATTTTATTGAAGAAGGGGTGGAATTATAAAATGACTACGAGGATATTTTTCAAATGATTCCTGTAAAAAGGGAAGATATTTATTTCTGTATTTTCCAAGAAATACTTCTAATCTTCTAATTAACACCATTTCACATACATAGTACAACAAAATCCTTCTTTTTACAATCTACTTCTACGAACATTATTGTTCTAAAAATTATATTTCTTCCGAAATCACATTGTTCTTCCATCGCACTACTACTACTATTATATAGTGTTACGATTTTAACAACAATGTTTCTATGTACAGCGAAAAAAATAATGTTGCAACTGTTACACACCCACTTTCTATTGAAAATAACAAACTTTTAACAAATGTTCTACTACTGATAAATTAAAACAAAATGTCACAAACCAAACGTCTGTGATTTTGCAAAAGCATTGTACATAACACCAATCTTATACTAAATTTAAGATAATTTCAACAACATCAAATATCAACAAAATATCTTTGGCAACAATAATGACATAAAAACACACACACCTACAAATTTTTGTGATTACACATTTTTTGTTGGTATTGAGCTTGCATAACTTTACATTTAGTGCTGAAAGTTCACAGTCGTAAACAGACCAGACACCTCATGTTGACTGTGTTCTAACAGCGGTTGGAATGTTATTATCCTGATTTTCATAACAACACCAAAATAAACCATAAAATCTCGTTTATATTGCCTTGACTATTCCCACACAATGACGTAATATTACATGGTTTCTTTACACAATACAAAACACGTAATTTACAATCCTTCAGTTGTAGAAAGCAGTGGGAATGTTAATAAACATTCTTGGAAAACCGCCTGTTGCCAAAATATCTACAAATTGCCAGGCATAAGAGGCATTTGGTCTTGCAAAGGTGTGATTCTCTCCATGCCATTTTGAATTGAAATCACGGTTACTTGTAAAAAGGACAGAATGTACTGCTTTATAGAAAAAAACACTAGTAAAATTGTACATGCATTCTTTAGAGGTATAACTGTAGAATGGGTAGATAGTAAGCCAGGGATATCAGTATACTTAATAACAGTATTTCAGTCAATTACGATAAAGAACTTAAAATTAACCAGTGACCAGACATAGTTATTACACAGACAAAAAACGTGCATTAATATTTTTTTTCCACTTTAACAAATGCATATAAACTCAAGTGAGCGGAATTACAAAAACACGATTACTAAAACAGAAATCAACTCTGGCTTTGCGGATTGTGTAAGCATTAGTAAAACTGACGATTCCAAAATATTGTAAGTGGCTAGTACGCAGGAAAATTATTATTACTATTATTACTTTGAATAACGAACTGAGAATAAAATATTTTAACCTGTAATTTTACGCTTTCAGAATTTTTGCTCTTTTGCAGGCACTTCTGAAAACGGCAGTTGAGTTTCCGTGGAGTCATATCTAACCGGGGGAGTAGCAAAATTTCTAAATCTATAAATTATAATTAACAATAACAGTACGATCCTAGTGTTTCAAGTAACTAGGATATGGCACAAAATTACAGTGAAACACGTAAATAAGGAGTTTTCTGAGCTATCTCTGTTCAGATTTCTGTGATCAAGAATGTGCTTCTCCTGAAGTCCAAAAAGTCGTTGGCACTGTTTTTAAACATTTCAAATGTATTTTTCACATCAGACGTTCAGACATGCGAAGAACTTACACATGTTTCTTCTCTTAACAATTTGTTTACCTCTACATCCTTCCAGCTCACTCATCTATCTTTGCAACTTTCTTCCTCCTTGACTCACTCCCTGTAAAATTGAGCACGTGAAATAAAACAGGATAATTTTTCTTTCCCTTATATGTTTCTGTGTCAAACTAGTTTATACTAACATACTTCTCAACCACAAACAATCGTATCAGAATGGGATATAGAAGTGAAGTTCTTATCTGCTGCCACAAATCATTTTGATATTGAAATTAAATGTCTGGTTTTCTTTGTCACTAAAATAATAATTAAACTTAGAGTATGCAGTGTACATTAAAATAAATACGTGTTAACATACGGAATACATTAAATTATACTGGGCGTTAATAAATCGCTGACAGTTCACAACAAATTGAAACTAACACACTCACGCCCTTGGAGTGTCTGAAAAATTACTGATGTTTAACTGAAATATGTGTCTGGCATGCGGTTCTTATAGTCTAGTAAACATGAATTTCAACCACAGGTTACCTGGATACATTTAAGTATTCAGACTTTTGAAAAATCATGTAGACCTACACATAAATAAAAAAACCGTGGAACATTGTTAACAACCTGTAAACAAAACTTGTGTGTTTCTCATCATAAGTGTTTTATGTAAAATGTGTTTTGAAAGTATTTATGTAAAGGCCTACTGCAGTACTGGTCCCTGACTATAGGTATTCATTGTTTCGCAAAGCTTATATAAAGACATTTATAAGTAAGGAAAAATTTAAATCCTCTACAAATAAAAACATTTGAACCTTCTTTACCATCACACACGAGAAAATTACAATTTCTGGCTCAAGTATTCCATACAGGGAAAACAAAATTTGCTAACAGCAATACCGAGAATACTTTTTGTTTCTCATTTTCTTCTATTTTTAATTATTTTCACCTAGTTGGGATAATTTACCGGTACACGAGACGGCCTTACTACCACAGAGCAAAACTTTTTTCAAGATCTGAAAAAGGAAAAAAGGAAAAGTCTGCATTAAGTATACCTGGATATGAAGTGATATCAAAACACCACAGTCAAGATTAGAAATATTGTTGATTTTATATGATTCTTAATTTCGTTTTAATTTTGTAGATTATTTATTTATGTTCAACTAGCAGTGCATTTGCTCGCGTGTGTTACTCATAGCAGATAATATTTTATTTAACCGAAAAACCTCTTCGTACAAAATATAGGTAGTGCAGTCATAAATCGTTAGAATGACAAAGCTGTTAGTCAAGTTAATTCTGCAGCAGGACAAGCAGCTGTCCACGTCAAAAGCAGTCTTAAGTTTGTCCCTGTCACTAACAGCGACTTAGTCTGGGCCTTACAGTCACAGCAATGTTGCCGTTGTGGGGTAGTTACAGATTCTTTAATGTAAGAGGGTAATCGAAATAAATTCGCAGATTTCGTGGTGTAAAGACTGATTTGCCCCGACCACAGCCATAGGTGACGATGGCCTCAATAACATCCTGGTTTTTCAAAACCTTCAACATGAAGTTAAGTGCCATTATACAGTTTGGCGGAATAATATTTTGCAGAAATATAAACTTATTTGGTGCCCTAACTTTGATGCTAGTAAGATGGTATCTGTAAGATGACGCTGCCAAAGAACTTTAGTGGATAGCTGACTGCATAATGCATTTTTACCACTTTTCAGCGACTTCATCCCAATTGCACTAATTAAATCTGTCTAGTAATTTTTGTGTGTCAGAATTGCATATTTGCACAGCTTTAATGGACTTTGAGACAATAACCTTCGGAGTAATAGACCGTAGCTACTGGGAGCTACAAACATCTGCGACACATAACTTCGAAATTATGCATAAATTCCTAGGCTCATAGAGGTTGTACAACAATACGTCTCGACAGAACTGTAGAACGAATCTCGTATATAATTTATTTTTTTGATTGTCGTACTTGGTTTCTGGATCGCCTGCCTTGAAAGTTTACAAACTAAGTTCTCTTCTTAGTAATTAAGTTATATTATAAAATAAAAAACTTGCTTTACTTTTTTTAGGTACTTACATAAGCATCGTTCTGACGTGAACACCACTTCAATATCTCTACTGGTTAAAAAGTATCATCGGCTGAAAGGAAATAAAATTGATGCCTTTTCGCCTCTTTAAGTGTCGAATTTCGAAAAATCTTAATTTCACACCTTATATATTTGTTCAAGTATCCAAGTGAAGTAAAAATCTCGACGATAGCTCGTTCAGTCGAAGCAAAATCGACCATTCATTCAAAATCTCATAGCTATAACCCCTGTAAAGTACTGACAGTTCGAATATTGAAAGTCTTAAAACTTTTTTGCGGCCACTTATCTAACCGTCATCCTGAACCAAAAATGAACTGGATATATTGATGGGTTCGACACATATTGAAGATTTATCTAAAACACATTCCATGTATTTTTACCTCCTAAGAAACTGAATTTAGAAATACCCTGTAATCGCGTTTTAGGCTAATTTACTAGTGTGTCTTGAGCGTTAACGAACACAATAGCCTGCTAGATTCAAGGTATTTCGACGATTAATCGAAAACACATTTCATCGCACGCTAGCTTGTGTCCAAATGAAAACGCAAAATTTTCAGGTCCATACTAATTGAAGGTGTCAATAATGCGAACAACAATTTACAGTCCAGTTGGCAGTTGGAAATAACATGAAATTTGAAGCTCTCTACTCATAGACGATTATTCTAACATAAGCAGTAAACATCAGGTGTATAAAAAGTTACGAAATTTTACTTTAAAAATTAAATTCAGTTCGCGTGACGCCGAGAAACATCGTGACCATTAAGCTACGGCCTTCATTGTAGAATATTTATAAAAAAATTGATTTTGAATGAAGTTATTACAATGAAGTGTGGATGCATGACCTGTCACTGTTTTCCCCACTCATTTTTAAAAAGTTAAAGAATAAATAAATCAACAAAATTCTAATGCCCCTTACAACAATCGTAAAATTCATATTACATGACTTTTATAGCTTGGCAACAGCTTAACATTGACAAATTACCATCAGAACCGTACATTTGCAGTACACAAAGAAAAATATATTCTTGTATTATACAGCGGTAAAACACGCGGTAATGTCAGTGAATTCAGTCCATGTATCTATGACTTTGGCCACTTCTGTGATTATATTCTTATGTTTAGTGCAAGTATTCTGAGGTAAAAATGGTAGTGTGTTACGTAAGAACATCTCCTGAAGATAAATAACTTTTAAACGTTTAAATACTGGAGATAAGTATATTTTAAACGTTTAAATAACGGAGACATTTTGTAACCTACTCTTCGAGTCAGCCGTATATAGCTTTAGGAATGTCATTAAATACTTTAACACTGTAGTTCAGTTTTTAATAATAAATAAAGATTTAAGAAATGTAATTTTTTCACTGTTTCACTACTACTAATAATAATGGTTTTATTTCAGGTCCAAGTGGTTGTTTTATTTAAAAATGAAACAACAGAATATAGAAAGGATGCACTCCATTGTATAACCTAGAAAATATTTCTTAACTGGCAAAGGAATGTCATTCCTGTCACTACACCACTCAATTAACCTCAATTTACAAGCATGGGCCAGAATGAGTAATTTTAAACACATAAATACATAACATAGAGCATTCATGTGTGCTACAAATATGACAATTCGGAGATCAGAACATGCGCTGACACTTTTGTTTAACAATTTACGAAGAACACATCACAACAAAATGTACATAACAGTAAACAAAATAACAAATCATCATAATATTACAAATATACAAGAGCCACAAAAGTCTCTTGCAGTATGCAATTTACTTCATAAAGATTAAAAAACGAATCTCGTGCACATTTAAATAGTGCAATAACATATACTTTAACACTATATCCACTGATTATGTTACACAGTAATAATGTCCAGTTTGGATATTCGGAAAATGCACTTGCAAATGTACATTTGTGTTTTTATATATAGACTACATATAAAACAAGCTTTGGTTTCACTTAGAACCTATCTCTAACAATTACTTCTGGTAACTTACTTGTAGGATAAATATGTACACGAAACACAGTTCTTCTGCAAGTCCTAGTTTTCGTAATTATATACATCACTATATTTCCCAAAAGTAATTTATTTAATATCCATTGCAAAACTATTTAAGAAATATTTTTGTTTTGTGATGGCGTTACAAAGATCGCTTTAAAATGTTTTATAAACACGAGGAATCTAAAACATTTGTTTACTATGTGGACTGACTTAGAATTTTCTTTCAGATTAACAGAAAAAGTTTTTAAGTAAATGGTACGCCATAATTCTGTCTATAAAATAATTGTCTACGATGACAAGCTTGTTAATGACGATGACTTATCTGGCCGAAAATTAAGGCAAATGTCTTTGCTGTAATATAAGTATTAATTCTGGCAATATGGCTACAACAAACATAATGCCTAACAATTCCCTGCTAAGAAATGTTTACAGATTTATGAGAAAGTGTCAAAAATCTGGTGAACCAAAATAAGCAGAAATTATTGCCTTAGCGAATTATAGTATTAGTCACAATAATACATAACCTTAAATTAATTATTTTTAATTTCCACTGTTAAAGTTGTCGTTTAACAACACAAAACCGTCCTGTACAACAGTTAACGTATCTAAGTATACAGAACATTCGGGCAGACTTTGAAAATAATCGCAAAATTATTTAGACCATTTTAAACTTAGGATTTCAAAACGGTAAAAAGCCCGGTCTGTAATGTACTAAATACATCTTCTTTTTCAACGTGAGTTGAGTATAGTTTATTATAATCCTGTGAAGAATGTAATTACTACCATTCTAATTTATTGTTAATTTTACACAAATGAGAGTTTCCAGAATAGTATATTCAAAAACATAACCAATATTAGGTTAGTGAAGTTTGTTATTAACTTTATCGTGTACAAGTTATACTTCCAAAATTAAGCAATTCCGATCACGTAAACTAAAATATGACCCATATTGAGAAAAATCAAAAACATGTTAGCCCAATATTTGTTTACTAAATTGATCATGTAAACGCGGTTTAATTTTTTACTAAAACTTTAATTTTCACTTGGAATTATTTTTAATGTATTATTTTACTTCCTGTTTCTCGGCCAAATGTAACAACAGAAGTGGTCGTACTTACGGGCTTTGTAAAGTATCCATAACGCACGTGCATTAACAATGGTCACAGTAGAAACTGTTTTGGGACATAAACTTTTACGCATAAAATCAACGTTAGTGAAATGAACCGAAGAAACGTAATGTCGTTTGCAAAAGTGTTGTACGTGAAATATAATAACTGTTTGAGTGCGGCGCAAAATAACTCCATTTTCTATAACATGTGAGAGCTTATAACTTTTCACTTTTTATCTCTTAAGTTAACCTCAACGTATTATACACGTGTAATGTCGTGAAGGTGTTTAAAACTGAGACACAAAACAGTACGCTAGATTGCATTAAAAAAAAACACCCAGTTTAATCTCAGATCATAATTTTAAAAATCTAGAAAATGGTATGGAATAATCAGAGATATGTAATAAATGGGAGCAGAAGTGCAGTCATAAATATTTACCGCCAAAAAGTACATTTTTGCGGTCAGTTGACAGCAAAGAAACACTGGAAGGCAGGAGGTGGATTATAAAGTCGCAGGAAAAGTCAATTAAAAGCATTTGAATCTTCACAAACAATATGTTATTCACGGAGATTGGCAGGTTTCACCCACTCGTCCTAAACTTTATCTCTGGTTGGCAGTGCTTAAGTGGTAAACGACCGCCTGTAATAATCAGTATTTTTTCCGCAACAAGATTTTCAGAAAGCTTATGGATATTTTTGACATGCTATGCTCAAAATTTTAATATTCTTCACCATTTTCATTGTTTGATAGTAAATTACGTCCATGTTATGTGATAATTTTGGAATGTAAGAAAGAACGCGTTATTTCACATCTTCCAACAAATATCCGATTTTGTGAAATTAATTTATTTTCTAACAAATTAAAAAGGTGTAGTTGAATATTTAGAGCATGAAATGTCAAAAACTTTGGAAGCCCTACGAAATGTTTGTAGCGATAAAAATACTCTAAATAGGAATTGGTCGTGCACCATCCCCTTTAAAACAGTCACCCGAGGGTTGAGTACTTTATCATTGTAAACTCGACATTGTTAGGCTACACTTAGGTAGACAACGCTAAAATCTTGAAGTATGAAACTTACGCAATTTTGCACACTAACATGTAGTCAAATGTAGTAGCCAGTCAAACAGATTATTCAAGGAAAATAGCACATGAGTACCAAAATTGTCTCGTTTACCATAATTGTGACTTTATTGTAAAGATAAATTATTTTTACATAAACTTGGCGCAGTTATATTTTATACCTTATATATATATATATATATATATATATATATATATATATATATATATATATATATACATATATATATAGTATATATATATATATAGTAGAACGGAGGAGCGAGGTGGCGCTACGGCTTCACGATGGACACGCATTCGGGAGGATCCGGGTTCGATCCTCGACTCCGGCGATCCTTATTTCGGTTTTACAGGGTTTCCCGAAATCG
>PNEQ01066439.1:0-44513 GCA_003012365.1 Medauroidea extradentata | reverse complement strand
TACAGGTAATTGTCGGTAAGTAATAATTATAGTAAATACGTAATTAAAAACATTTTATATTTCTTTAAACACAATTCACAGGTACAACACTTTTCAATTCCTCTGCAGTCTACATTTTCCTTTCTTTGTGAACGGTATACTTGTAGGTTGAAGTGAGACTTAACTAGTTAAGCATTCGATTCTGGGCGCCTGACTTGGACGATGCTTAAGACTTCATACATGTGCTTGAATGAAACTATATAATGTGTTACTCAAGACCTAATTCACATTCAAGCTATACTTAATGTTTAGGACGTGCTAGTGAAACCTGCCATAAATGTTCAGACTTGCACAAGCTTAGTTAAAGAATTGCTGTCATATTTGACGACAAATGTTAGTAAATTATTTTAAAGAAATTGAATAATTGGTTACTGTAATTGTGAAGACTGAATTATCTGCTCACAATTTGTTTCCGTGAAGTACCTCTGCATTTTGAAAAAATTCATTTACAGCCTATTTATTTTAATTAAACGATTAGTTACGTTGCCACATGAAGTTTCGATTTGAAGGTGTCACGTGGTTTTATTTTCCTCGTGATCTAACACAAATATTCCAACATGATGGCATGCAATTACTTACGGTATAATAGAGATATTTCTTAATAACATTTGTATTAAGTTAATCAAACAAATAACGGAAATTATAACGTATCAAAATTATTCTTCTCTCACAAACTACGCAAAACTTAAGCAATGTTAAATTAGCGTACAATTCATTTTAATGCCAATAATAATTTGAAATATAAAAACCTTTACAACAAATATGTTTGCATTTTTAATTAATAAGATAAGCAATATATGTAGCAGTATTTAATCTATTTAATTTTTTATTGAAATCAGAAATTTAAGTATATATTAATGTTTAGAAATATTTCAGAACTTGCATCACAAAATGTCGAAAAACATTTTAAAACTGACAGTGGGACAAATGCGTAATTAACATTTACAGAGCAAAGAGAGAAAAAAAAAAGATGTATGAAATATATATTACGTGTTATATATTCCAATGGCCGGTTTCATTGCAAGTTATAATAATTATTGTATATTAAAGGACGGAAATGTAAAATAAAAATAATAACTGCTGGACGGAAAGAAAATTAATAATGTCCAAGAATAAGTCCATAATGTGGTATTACGAAATTCGATGCAATTTCATATTGTTCTCGACGGAAATGTTATTTCTCATTGAAAACGCCCGGCATATTACGTTATTTTTAACAAAACTAACCGATAAAAGCTTCACTAACTTACAAAACCAGAAGTGTACATAGTGAATGTTTTTCAGACAGATCTTAGAGAGTATTCCAAGAGCATTTGGTTGTGCACTTCATTGTAAATTATTTATCTTTTTTGACATATATGGAGCCATTTTTTAATAAAGTTTTGTATACATAGTACAATATTTTTTTGGCACTTACAACATTGTTCACGCAGATAAATATACATAAATTTGCTCAATGCAATTATGATTTGCAACAACTTTCTGTCTTTGACAAACATTCACAGGAGTACGTTTTTTAATAAATTAACAGAAGTGTTTTCAACGAACTTCAGGTGTTAATATGAGTCACTGGAGATCACAAATGTTCCATAACGAAATACATAACACAAAGTGGCGTGCGTACTCCAGCTTTGGTCCATATGTTTCACGTCTGCATGGGATATTCTTGACAAAGTTTGATTTGATATCTCGCATGAACATTTATCAACACACCAGCACAACAAATATACGTGTATTAGCCATAAAATTCCCAACGGCATTATTTTTTATGATTTGTTGGTTTCATTGGAGAAACGTTGAATATTCACATCTCAAACAAATCCTAGAAAAACATGTTTTCAGTGTACAAAAAGTGCCCAACACTTGAAAAAAATTTAGTTATTACTACAATTCAAATTGCTACATATTTACAACAGACGCTGCTGACGAAAATAGTTCCTTTCAACAAATTTGATCTAAACACCATACGCAAAACAAGAGCACCTTCAGTTTTGTTAGTAACATTTGTAACGATACCAACAAAAACATATATACCCGAATTGGAAGATACTGTGCACGACAGTCATCACTTCGACAAAAAATTTTAATTGCAGCTCGGTTTAAGCCGGGAGTAACGATGACTGTCAAGTCATTGTTTTGTTTTAATTGTATTGTACGTTATACTCTTTTAACTGCAAACAACGCTGTTCTAGGTGCTATAACTTTTTGTAGAGACTGAGTTATGAGAAAGCCAAAGTTTCAGTACCACTTTCGTTAACATCAAGGAAAGAAATTGACAGTATTCTCCTGGTTGCGGTTGGTTTTAACTTGATTGGTGTTTTCTGGTGGCGTACACAGCAGTAGCTAGGGTGGCTCATCTACGACAACCTTCAGCACGAATATGTCCTACTCTCACTGTAAAGTGTTCATAACTACGAATGTATGCGCTTTAAATAACGAGCGACGTTAGCTTGAATTTAGTTGACCTAATATCGGTGGCAGATGATGTTGCAGCAATTAAAACAGGTCGTTTACGACGAAACGAAGCAGGAACTGGTGTGGGCATAAGTCCCGCCAGCAGTAACTGATGATTTTCTCTCGAGAGTAGTCGACCTCACATCGAAGGTTGATGAAGCTGCAATTTGAGTAGGTTATCAATGACCAAATACATCAGGGACATGATGGACACACAACTTGTTACTCGTGCGTCGCGATAGATGCAACTGATGACATTCTCTTGGAAGCAGTCTCTTGAAGAAACAGTAAGCATAGGAGGTTTTCTATGGCCAAAATAATCAGGAAGTCCATAGACATAGAGTAACTTGTTCCAGTGGTCTCGAGATAGAAGTATTTACTGGAATTCTCTCAAAGGCAGTCGATTTTATTTATATGGCTCCTGAAGCAACAGTTTGGAGAGTAGGTTGTCTATGGCCAGATTCAACAGCAACCCAATAGGCATACAGTAACGTGTTAGAATGCGCGCCGAACTATAGGTAGCTACTTACATTCTCTCGAAAGCGTTTAACCTCATCTCTGTGCCAGATGAAGCAGTAACATATAAAGTAAGTTACACATGACCAAATGCGTCAGGAACCCGTTGGGCATACAATAACTTGTTAGCGTGCCCAATAGTGCTACAGATAATTGGTGATGTTCTCTTGGAAGCAGTCGACCTCATCTCTGTGACAGGTGAAGCACCAGGAAGTAAAGTAGCTATTCCTGACCAGATGCAGGAACCTTACGGGCACACAAGAACTGTCACCGCTCACGTTGGTGCTAGAGGTAACTGGTGACGTTCTCTTGGACGACTTCAATCTCGTCCTGACTGTTGTCCCCGGGCGGCGGGGACAGTAGTAGCAGCTAGAGCAACTGCTCGATCACCGGGTGCAGCAGGCACATGTGCTCCGCTCCACGGATGGGCAGTCGGTTCACCGAGTAGTGTCGGATCATCTCGGGGACACTTTCGAACGGCTGGCTGAACTGGCCCAAGATGAACTTGCCCGTGTCCGGGTCTTGCTGTATCCGCATGTGCATAAAGCCCCTGGCACTCCTGAAAAAACACAAATAATTTGTCACAGAGGAAAACCAAAAGTACTTGGTACTTCGTTAGAACCCTACACTTCTGATAAACAGGCCCTGTGTTTCAGTGACGATTGATCTATTCGGTACTGAACCATTTGTGACCACTCACTAAAGAGGCACCTTCAAAGTTAACTAGTGCACCACCAGTTAAGTTTTTAACAAATGAAACCTTATAATGCAACAACCAGCGAAGTGCCACTACTGAGACATATTGGTGTATTGAAACTATTATGTATTATTACAATGAGGTTTAGAATAGAATGTGGCCGTTGGCAAATATAAGCGCGTATATTTCGCAAAACTCCACACAAAATTTTTCATATTCAGACGTCTTGCAGTAATATATTCTTATGATTATTCTTGTAAACATCTTAAAAAACACACTTAAAGCGGAAAATCAGCTATTTTATTAATTGTGTGGTGTGAAACTTTAGAATTAGGGTAAGTGTTGATTCTTAAATTGTTTTAATTATTTTTGCTTAATATTTTACCAGAATAGTACGTGTAGGATAAATTATCAACCTGCCGATAATCATAGATGTGACTTCTGTTTAGTAACATTTATCTGACTTGCTTTTTAACGAAATCTGCTCCCAAAATGGTTGAAAACTTAAGACTAATTTCAAAATTCCTTTAAAACTTAATGAATAAAATTTATACGTTTACACAAAAATATTTTTAAAACAGGCATACAGGTAGGCCTATTCGTTGCAGAACACGACCGTTACCTAAAGTAGCATGCGTGATACTATGTACATTAGACACAGGTATTATTTCCTAAAAGTTAGTACCACAAACAATGCCTATGTTTGAAAACGTAAATCTACATATAACTTTAAATAAGTCACATTTACTTGTTGTTAGTTGATCAACCAATAGTGCTGTATCACATAAATGAGAATAATTAGTGCTAATGCAGCATATGCAAAGCAAATGTTATTCTTAGTTTCACTATGTTCATAAACTCGTCCAAAATATTTTCGGAGGTAAATACATATCGAAAATTACTATAAATATGTATTGAATGCAATTAAGTGTAGGTCGTCCCGGATAACGTGAGCACTAAACATTTGACCATTGGAAAAAATTGTTAACCGTAACTGCACATAATTCAACATTAACAGTAGCTACATTACTCCTATGATTGACAGCGAATTGCTGTATGTAATTCCCTGTATTTTCATATTTAAATATAAGGATACAGAAATAAAATCAACTGAATTCGGTTTACTTTACGTTTTGAATTGAAAGCAATTTTACTATCCGAATACCACATAAATTGATTTTCAAATCAAAACGTGAGTATTTTTTCAATTCTGTTATTACAAAGACCTAGGTATTATTACAATCTAAACTATAAACGTGTAAGATATCTATGTTATGTATTTTGTGGTTTCCAGGAATTTTTTTTCTGAAACAAAGTTTTCAATTTTTTTTTACTTGAAAACAAAAAAACTCTACTAACTATTGCTGTATAAATAGACGTCTTGTAATAAAATATCGACTCGGCACAAAAGTCCCATCGAATTGTCATGAGTAGTTCAGATTTTATCTACGAATGAGTATTCCAACTGTTCACTCGACATCTTACCTTTCCAGACGCCTTATATAACAAACAAAGAGATATGTATCTGCAACTGCATTATTAAGGACATTTTGAGGAACTTAAAGTTATATACACATATCCAGAACTCCCACAAGAGAACACGTGGTATATGTCACACCACAATCTATAAAAGAGGTAATGAAAATGAAAGCTTTAGTTAGTGACTTGATTTTAATTACTGATTTCTGAGATAAAATTATTTTATAGAAGCCTTACCAGTATCAAAATAAATGTCATAGCATGCACCAATTCCTTTCAAGCACCAAAGCAGCTCTGTCGCAAGTGAGAAGTATCAGCTATGAGTAAGGGCCTACCTACTTGCTTCGCACTATGATATATTTGTTCTGCCCATGCTAGATTAACAAAATTAACTCATTCATATTGTATTCGAACTCTGTTTCAAGAAAACGTCCGCAATTCTTCTTAATCTGACCACTGCTCTTTTCTCAACAATTACGTAAATGTGTTTCTACCATTGGTACGTTAATAGGAATATACACAAGTATCAGAAACGTTTTTTATTTCGTAAATTGCAGTGTTAAAGACGATAGCTTAGCTGTTAAACCTCTTGTAATGTGAAATGCCTTGATACACACTGAGTGTCTAAGTACTTTATTTGCTTTGTGGCCATTATATGCATATCTTCATCAGTCTTCAATGGATTCTGCACGTAGATTTACTGCACTGCATATTGCAGCTACACCGTTCAGATTGGAGTTAAATTTTGATGTTACATTGTGTTCGAAGTAGCAGTTCAGGATAAAGTGGTAATGCAAAAGGACTCACAACGCTTATGTCAAAAAAATTATTTAATTATAAAAAATGTAAGATGGAGAGATTTCATGAGCACTTCAGGTGTTCGTCTGCCCAAACCACCAACCGATATGCATAAGTTTGTTATAAAACTGCATAACTTTTGTGCGTGATCATATGCTTAGGAACAGAATTGAAGAAACGTCATAATTGTGTTTAGTGTTTACCCGTTCCGTTTGTTGTGGTCGGTTAACAAGTAGAGCAAATGTTCTAGTCACGGAACAACGGTGAGAGTGGACGTACTTGCGGTAATTATTTACTTTGTAAATTTAAAATCGTGTCGTTGAATTAAAAAAAAAAAATTATTCGTACTCCCTTACTGAGGACCTATTTACTCACAGGTGAAATATTGGAAGAGGAGAAAAATTTTAGCACGCACTTCCTCCTTTACACCCCACCCGTACACAATACGTTTATGAGAAATTAACCTAGGAAACATAATTATCAGTTCGAAGTGGGACATATGACTGTCTTACAGAACCGGCAATTTGGAGGAATGTGATGATGAAGGAAAGGAAAGACCAACACTGTGCAAGAGCTTCATACTTGAGCGAGAGGGAAAAATCTTGACGCGTTGACTCGCTGTTCCTGACGAGGAAGCTGCCCTCCTTCAGGATTCTCAGAATATTCTCCGCCTCTGTTCTGGTAATGGCGCCGTGGTACCAACTGCAGACAAACACCATGGAATATCGTTAGTAAAGTAAGAACATATGTTAGTACTTATTCTTTGGTCATAGCATATACTTTTCAGACATGGCACACTTGAAGTTAATTACAACTAACTATTTTGTTGTTAAAAACGTTCAGTTTAAAATATATCCTGTCAGGACAACTCATACCTTCGAAAAATAGTTATGTAAATTCAATATATTTTACTACAATACTAGACACATAATATGGGTTTAACATGAGTAAAAACACACTATTGGTTAGCAAAAATTAAACAATACTGATTTAAAGATTCAGAGATAAAATCTCAAATATAGCTTATCGGACAATTTTTTTAAATTAACAATGTATGATTTGCCCCAAAATATGTTGTTGGAAACTTACTTAACCGCTTTGTTAAGTCAACCAATTATTTCTTAAAAAATTGCATTATTTATTCAACTAGACCCTACCACAAATTTGTTTGGAGTGACATAAGCTCGTATACGGTTGACTGTACAAAACATTTCCTCAGAGTATCCACGAGCTGTGTGTAAGTAATGATGGGTGCCTTTGAGTGTCCATGACTCCACTTACTCAAATATGTGCCACTTTATGGTGGTCATTTTCGCTGTTGATTGGAGTATTTATACTTCGTGGATTACATGGTGGGCGTTCGTTTCGGGCTTGTTTAAATCAGTCAAAGCACCCCGTGGGGCCCTGTTTACGATTGTGCGAACACACACAAACACACGCACGAACACGCACACACATAGTGGGCTTGGTGGAGAAACTCACTAAATCAATGCTTGCCTACTTTGAAAAAGCGATAATTTAGTTGATTTTCGTGGTGCGATTAATGATAATAACTTTATTTAAATCCTACCTTAGCATTGACATTGAAACAATCATCAACAAATCTAAAAATTGACTAAGTGAGTTTCTCCGCCAAGCTCACTACACACACACACACCCACACACACACATATATATGTGTGTGTGTGTGATGTTTGGTAATTGGTAATTATAGGTACAAACGAAAGGGGTGTGACAAGCAAATAATAGTAATTAACAAACTTCCGGAAATCAACGGTTTCCCAATGTGACACATGACATATTACGACATGAACGCTATAATACCATTGTTTCCGGGGATCATAACGTCAAAATGCTGCACATGTGGACGAAGAGATTACAACAAGTGTGCGAAATGGACGCCATTCACATGAAGGCAGGCTTCAGCACGTCTTCGCAAAGTTCCCGTACACGTCCAAAAATTCTAGATGTGTTCCGAATGTAGTGGCAAGCATCCACAATGCGTTCATGTTGTTCGTGGACACTATCAACAGTACACACCAAAGATTTTAAATACCCCCACAGAAAAAAAATCCAATGAGTTCAAGTCGGGAGACCTGGGAGGCCATGGTATTGGCAAGACAACCCCGGTACACATGTTGTTGTACATAACGTGTGACATGTTCTCAAACAACCACATGGAAATGTACCGGAGCACCATCATGCATGTATCGCATACACATGCTGTCACCAAGAGGCACATCATCCAAACTGTTGAGTAGCTCGTGCTGCAGGAAATGAAGATACGCACGACCAGAAAGTCGACCATGTAGGACACGTGGTCGTAACAACCAATTACCAACGACACCTGCCCAAACATTAGTGGAATATCTCCGCTGATGTGCCGTCTCAATGATAACATGTGGGTGCTCATAAGCCAACAAGTGTGTGATGCAGACGTTCATGATACCATCTTGGGCGAAGCAGGCTTCGTCTTTCAATAAAACGTGCACGAGGAACTGTGGATCTCGCCCACATTCTGCCAGAGCAGATTGGCAGTAGGCAACCCGGGCTGGAAAGTCTGGTGAGGCCTATGCTTGCACATGTTGTACATGATATGAGTACAACTGTCCCTCGTGTAATACCCGCCATATGAGGTATGGTGAAACACTTTCTGCTGCACCAACTCGTCGGTACTTACTTGTGCCCGGCATTGCATCCACCTGTTGTAACATATGTTCCTCAATGTCCGGTGTCTAAACTGTTCTTGGTCTACCTACATGTTGCATGTTGGGCGACAGCCATTTCTTCATTTGAAAACGTGTGTGGAGCCATGGCAACCACGTCGAACACTACGCAGCGACACTGCATTTGCTGTTGACTGTGGGAACTGGTGTCTGGTACAGACGGCTGTAACAGTGTTGCAACATTACCATGTGTCCATACGTCATAACGTCGTTTTCCGGACCTACAATTATTAGCATTAATTGCTTGTTTCATCTTCCTCGACACACCCCTTTCGCTTGTACCTATAATTACCAAACATCATGTATATATAATCGGCATTGGGTAACACTAGTATACATTTAATGTCCTAAAATATGAAGGTGCGCTACCATCAATGTAGAGGAAACCATAAACATTTTAAAACTCGTATACGTTGGTGTGCTATATTAATAAATATTTTTTACAGTGCAACATCGCCGAAGCCTCGTGCGGTATCTGGGACGGTGGGGTGAAAAATAAACGAATTTTCCTGTGTTAATATATCTTAATTTAATCAAACAGATTCCGTATCAAGAGTTAGCCAGACACATTACACAAAATAAAATTATTGGTCATCACAAAATAATTTGTCATTATGAACCTTACCAATTTTTTTGTAACTACTGCAAGAAATTTTGGTGAGGTAAATATTGATAAAAACATTTTTATGGTGACCAGAAAGCAGTTTTTCTGTGTATCCTACATCTGCGACTGAAATCTTAGAGTTATAACCCTAGGACTTGATAGCCAAATGATCGTAACTACTACCTCCCGGGAAGTTGTTTGAAGTGTTAATATGAGAAGAATCGGTAGCAAAAATAGGTACGAAAACTGTCAAGAATTTGGCCATCGTGTACGAACTACAGTTCTGTTCATGTTAAATTAACATTGAAGAATTTTATTTCACTCTAAAAACTTTTTACTACTCCTGAAAAACAGCAAGCGGAAGAAAGATGTAAAGTGGCATGGCAGCACCGCAAAGTAAGCTACGGATATAACAAGCCCAGTGTGGGGTCAATAACATAGGTACAGATTTAAAATTGTCGCAATGTATAGGTAGCGGTCTTAACGCCATGCACCAAATTTAAAATTGGAAATTCCTAAAAAATTCAAGGGAAAATATACGGTCAGCATCATTAGCACGTTAGAAAATATTTAATGCGAGTGTTGGAATATGGTTCAGACTTTTAAATTGTTACACACATTTCTGCGAGTGATTCCATTTTAATGTATGTAAACAAAACTTTTAAATTCCCAGTCTCCAGAAAATTAGTGGTGAATGTATAGGTATTGAAAGTCTCGTGCATAAATTGATGGTCTCATCAAATTTTAATTATGAAAAATTTTAATAAGCCGGGCTATTTAGTATGTATACTGATTTTACAGTAAAAGAGACCTGAACGCTGAGTAGAGAATAATAACGATAATTTTTACAAAATTGCATATTTTGCTATTGAATGTTAAATTTTAGTACGGTCACTAAGAATAATTTGATATGTAAGCAAGTAGCAGAACTATACAGATATCCTATAGTATAAGTAATGTGTGTGTATAATATATAGGATGAAATGTGAATCGCGATAAACCTTGCGGTTACATGAAGCCAGACTTAATTCAAGAATAATGAGTATAGCAAACACGCCGCTATTGTCAACAGTAAGGGCGTACAAACACCGTGATGGTTGTGTTAATGAACACGTGAAGTGACGACAGATCAACACCTACTACGAATGGAACACTGATCTTCCTAATTCAATCCAGATGCACGAAGTTACGTATACAGGGAAGAAGTTGTAACCATCATCTGATCCCATACGGTTGGAAACTGGAGTCGCCTGTCATTATGCACGTAGCTACTTACCAAAATAGGTTCACGTGTCCAAATACGCAAGAAACACTGTTACTGCGATACATGCACAGCAACGTCAAAAAGTAGGCGACCCAAGTATCATGTACATGGTAACATGCTTACAAAGACTTCCAGCGACTTACATATAACCCTGCATCCTTATCATCATGGATTTAAGTATGTGAATTATTGAATCCGGAAAGTCAATATTCAATTCGCAGTAGACCTTGGTTTTTCGGCTACTTCACATGTTTATCAACACAACATTCACGGAGGTTATACACAACTACTATTGACATTAGCATGGTGGTTGCTATACTCAATGTATTCGATTAAGTCCGGCTACCCATACCCTCGAGTTTTCCAAGTGTTACATTACATCCTGCATACCATATATATTATATATAATTTGTGTGTATCTGTTTGTATCGAGGGCATCAAAAGGTCTCACCTTATCAAGAAGAACCTATGCCCATGTATCTGACATGTTCTCACAGTCAGTTTACCTACATTCGTATGTTACTTCAACGGCATCAATAATGATCAGCGAAAGAAGAAAAGGTACGGGTGCTCTATGACAGGTATGTAGTTGATAACGACCAAGGGACGGACTTGATGTCTGGTGTACTCACCCTTGTCTCTCCAAGGGTTGGCTGACATCTATGTCGTCATTGGCCGCACCTCGCGGCTTGCCTCCCAGGTTCAAGGACAGCCCCATCCTCTGCTTGGGCGGCGCCCTTCCTTGCTCCAGGTTCAGTGTCAGCCCAGACCGAACTGCGATCAAAACAAATGTCATTACTTCTCTTGTGCACGAGGACCTACTCTGCACTCACGCATAAATACACGAGTACTTCGCGGGCTTGTTCATCCAAATTGAACTTCAAGACCGCATATTATAAGGTCACTTCTGTGATTGGAGGACAGCTGATTTGACACACATTTGACGACTGCAAGCCAATAGCATATAAGTCAACAATTTTTGGGGGCTATAACGTGATACTTGTACGGTTGTACTAGTAGACTGTGGCCAGTGCGTGTGTATAAAAGAAGTCTATGGTCCTGCCAGAAGAATATGTGAAATAATCTGCCCCTACCTGTACAGTACGATTAACAAAAATAAATAAATAAAACATGACCAAGAAAGTATTTTGTTATAATGAATGAATCTAGTATTACTGCCATAAAATACAAAATACAATGTTTTACCTTCTTAAATTTATGTGCAAACATTTTACGTTAGAATGGTTAGTTATTGTCATGACAAAACTTATTAATTAAATTTTTTATGTTATTCTAAATGATTGGAAAAATCACGACATCGACTAGTATAAACTTGTATCTCATGAAATATTTAAACACAGTGTAAGAGTAATGTAAAGAAAAGTCATTGACTCCATAATGAATTACGAGAAAGCGAAAACTTCATAATACCACTAATTAGGTACAGCTGAACTGTAGCTTCAAATCGGGGATAGATTGCAGTCTAGTTCTGCATTTTTAAAAACCATTTTGTTTCAAAACGTACGAAACGCTTTGAAATCAAGTTTTATGTGTGTTCGTCTTTCCTGTGTATTTACAGCTTATGAAAGTAGAAAGTTTCTTCATGAGGTTTCTTTGTAGTAGTCGTACAATTATTTCCCAAGACGAATAAAAGTATTTTTAAATGTAGACTGTTCGGGTCAAGACCCTAGCAGGCAACACGTTCCGTAGCGTTTATCGTGGCGTTCGCTATAGTACTGAATTTTCTCAGCACTCTCCCATGCACCAATCACAGTTTCTACACATCGCCACTTCGCCACTCATGCATCATTTAGGCTTGATGAAAATCACACGTATGCCTATATTAAAGCTTAAATTGAGCTCAATTCTGACCCCATACAACGGATATATTTCTTTTAGAAAATTTGAATGTTGTGATTGATAAATGCGGGAATCTCTGGCGTAGATGATAGGAAACTTCATTTTTTTTTATTTTTACGGTAGCTATTAACAGAGTACAACAATCTGCTCCCACACGCTGCAAACGGAAACTTATAACAAAGACATTGCAATGCACACTGGGCCTGAAAACTTATGTAAACAACTGCACCACTTAATTAAAAAAAATACATTTCCAAAATAAAAAAATATATATATCATAAATGGGATGATGTATATAATGAAAGTAAAAATATACTGGATATGACACTTTCAGAAAACATAACAAACAATTTTTAACTGAAATTTTATGAACTGTTCATGTAATATACTTTAAACAATGTATCATAAAAATCTCAAGGCTTGTACCTATTGGAGGATATTTTTCGACACAGATGAATAAGAGTAATTCATCCCAAACTCTTATCATAAGTTTAAAGAATTACTATATAGCAAAACCATCGTTTTAATTACACGTTTCAATTAAGGAAAATTAAATTTGGAATATCAATGGAAGTTATTTTATAGTAACTACTCCTGGTACTGTAAGAACATTAACAGTTTTGTATTTACCAAAATGTTATGTATTACTAAACAAAATCACTCTTAGAGAATACGTCATGTGTAATACTGAATGCTGCAGGGGGTTGTGGAATATATGAAACTAATTTACAAACTAAAATTTCCATTTTATGAAAAAATTCCTTCTTAGAGGTGTTGTTATTCAATCAAATGGCCATTAAATGTCTGTTAGTACTAGGCATGTGTGTCTCTTGACAATGTGTTTCAAAGAAGATTATTATTCGACGCACAACTTCGATATTCAACTCATGCATACGCTTATATTAGAAAAATAAACGTGTTCAAGATTAAGTGACTGTAAAATTTATGAGGGCATAATTTTAGTGGTTCCTATGACAGCAGATGCATGACAACCTGCAATGCTCGGATCAATATGCAACATTGCGCACGTAAAACTTTTCCTCCCCTAGACCAATAGGATTCGTTCTTCAAGATGTCCCGGCCGCAAAGGGAATGCGTAATATCAGTGCAACGACGCAAGATTAGAGAGGATGGGGTTGGGAGCCATTTAGGCATTCCAGCTCCCCCTTACGCAGGGCCCATTAAACCCCTCCGTTTAACCCTCGCTTTGTTTGACCGATTACTTCTGCCCGAAGCAAATGGGGGAAGACACGAACTGTCTCGGACAGGGGAAGGACAATTTCTGGGCCCTGCTGCGATACGCCCCTGTCGAGATAAATCCTGCACACTCCCTTCCCTGCACCTACAGTTTCTTTTTTCCAACCCCTTTCCCTTGTCTCGACTTCGTGGGAGGGTGGCGTCTTTTCATCCGCAGCCACAACCACCCCTTTCTCCTCCGAGCGATTCACCTCGAAGGGATGACGGCAGACGGCAGACACAGCCCGTCAACAGAGAATGCTCGAGGAACTCCTCCACTGTTGTCTGCGCTATCCACTACTCGAATATGCAGCATTCTCAAACTAAAACATATCTTCTATACTTTCCCCACACTTTCAAGTAACTTTTTTTTTATTTTACCTGGAGAAATCACCAAAATCTGTATAGTAGTACAATTTTAGGTGCTTTTCCTTGACTTCTTTTCCTATAAAATGTATTTTTTTTTTCGCTGTTGAAATTTTTTAAAAAGAACACAAAAATTGACATGTGTATTTATATTAAAGATGTACGATATATGTATGCATAAACACATACTCATTATAAATTGCCCTACAACAAGGCCAGGTTCACACTTCAACTCCAGAATAATGTTAAGTCACGCTGTTTTGCAGATTACGATGTGAAATGTCTACGGCTGATTCAGTATTATTATTTACAACTTGCTATTCCCTGTCTAATTGTGATACTCCGCTCAAGTTTGATACCCTGCACGATTTATCGGCGAATTTCAATTTTCAGAACATCTCATTGGACCAGTGGCGTGTTGCAAGGCATGCGGTGCTGAGCAGAGACTATGAACTACACTGAGTTGTCTATGGAACATTAGACTGGTAGGGGCAAGTATACTGCACAGCCAATAAAGTACAAGAGGCAAGGAATGTATTGTTCAGTAATACTCCATGGTATTTACAACACATATTTATTGCATATAACAGGTAGGCATACAGGATCTATGTGCTCAAAGTATATAGTCGCAGCTTATATTGCATGCCTTGGAACACGACCACGATACGCCACTGCCTTGGATTGTTACTAAGCCACGCTATACATCTTTGAAGATCATGTCTTGGACCAGATTTGTTTCCTATTTTGGAAAGCCTAATTTCAGTATTACAAGAATTTTCAACTCTATATTTCAAAGTGCACTCAGTGTTTAATACTACACAACTTTATTAGTTCCAAAAAATGTACTATCTGGAAGAATAATTGCATTACTCGTTTAAAAAAATGGTTCATTACTGGTTTTCCAGAAGTAACTACAGTACAATATTAAGAATAGTTCTTTAGCATCAGAATAACTGCGAGACAAATACAACAAAATGAATTTTTTCGTTGGTTTTAACTAGTGTTGTGTGGTTTCTTGTATTTTGGTTGTGTCCACTGTTCACTGTTTTTATCTACTTCCATCTTTTTTTTTCGTATTGGGAATCTGGTTTTATTTGTACCTGGCTTTTGTGTCTGGGTGTTGTGTTAACTTTTGGCTGAATTATATGTTTAGAATTCTTTATGTATAATAATACATAAAAAATTAAACTGAAACAAATAATAAAAAAATCTAACAGAATTCCTTTGGGTTTCTTTTTTTGTGTTTATTTTATGTTTATGTCATTTTCTGTCCTTTTTGCACTTTGTCATTCAACACAAGTTTAATCAACAAAACATGAGCAATGGCGTGCAGGCGTGTGTCCACATTTCAATACATTATAATATAACCACATAGCTAGGTGCACTAAATGGAGGTCGTTTTCGATGCATGGATTATTAATTTTATTACTCTATGGATTTTTAACTACTACACGTACATAGCAGAAGCGAAAATAAATGATGTATTAAAATTATTGCTAATGTACTTTGACAACAAAACAAAATAAATAGTTATGGTATACACATTTCTTAATCCCGCTCTGTATGTTGTGAATTTCAACCAACATTTACTTAAAAAATTATTTTATTTGATTAACTTTAACCATTTACTGCTTTTTAATAATCAACATATGACTTGACATTTTATTTATTTATATATATATATATATATATATATATATATAATAAACACTAACAAAAACGTTAAATGTGAGTTTGGTCTTACTATCTTACTTTCCCATGTTCCCTCAAATGAATATGTTGTTCAAGATATTTTTATTTATTCATACGGAAACACTGTTTTCCTTTTAAATAAAGTTCAGTTATTTAAGGCATTTACTCTATTCCAGACTCTGATCAGGTAAAATAAAAAAAAATTGAATATGAATTCTACAGGAAAAATATAAAAAGGAGGGTGTTTCTAAATCTCATAACTCTTACAAACACCTCTTACCTCTTCTTCCCCGTAACTCGATTAAGCTATAATACTTCTGGTACTCAAGACGTGGTTTTATGAAATGCTGTACAATGATATATAGCTTCACTTTCCTTGACACAGTGACCCTTGCGTATATAAGTAACAACAACTGCAGATATTGTAGTTTCTTAGCCTCGACGCCACCGGAGTGTCACTGTTGTTAGTTGTAACAATTGTGAAAACAACACTGAGGAAACAAAAATCCCAAAAAGAAGTTGGGAAAAATGTATCGAAGACACGCTGAATAAAGATTATACTGTAGTTGCAGGAACCAAACTTCTGTTAAAATAGGGCCAACAAAACAGTTTGTTTGTCGATAATACTCTGGACAGTTCCTTCAACAATCTGTTTTGTAGAAGTTACCATCTGGTGTGTAAAAGCAACAAGGCTCTTTGTTTCTTCTACCAAACAGATTGTTGAAGGAACTGTCCAAAGTTGTACCAACAACAAAACTGTTTTTTTGTCCCTATTTTAACATAAGTATGGTACCTACAACTGTACTCTTTTTTCAGTGCATGTAATTCAAAAAAACATATCAAGTGAAAATACACATTACTAAGAAAGTATGTACGTCTGATTACAGATCTGGGTTCACATTTCGCAACAATAGGAGTAGTTTTATAATTTTGAGGTCCCAACTAAAGAAGTCCACTTGACCAGACTACTAAATGTTGTGCTGAACCGTCAACTGTTCGACGTTCCTATGTCTGCGGTGAAATAGCATTCAGCGAAGATTACATGTCTCTGTACTATTTCAAAAATTAATTACTAGGTACAGAGTCTTTAAGAAGAAATGACAAATATGAAAGTGTCGACTTTTTTTAGGTACTAATATACTAATACAGAATTATTCAAAATTTGTAAGCTCGTACCGCGCTACTATTTTATTAACATTACGTCATTAAATCCATGTTCCCGTTTTAAGAGCTCTAAAATTCATTACGCTGCATTATTATTGCTTTGTTCCAGATTCACGAATTAAGAACGATTCATTTAAAAATTAAGTTTGTTAAAATACCATAACTTACATTTTGGACGTTATGTGTGAATCAGTAAAACATTGCTATGCAAAAAAAAAAAAAAAAGATAACAAATTACGATAGTAACTTTCCCTCACATTAAATTGAAAACATAGAACATAAACAACTATTTACAAAGATGAAAACACGTTATGAAACTTCAATTCGCCTATAAAGAAAAATGTTTAGTAATTAACATAGATATTCAGTTATGCTACAATAAAACATAGTATTTTCTGCGGGATAAGCGATACCTTCTCTTCTCGTCTTGACAGTTACACGCTATCTACGAGAAGACAGCACGTCTGTTCAATGATTCGCTCATAGAGGTGAGGCGAAACGTGACCTACGAGCCAAGGTCATCCTTAATACTTTCGTTTTATTTGGCCTTAGACGCGCGCAATACATACAGGAATGTGACCAGCTTGTACGTGGTTGTCGCAAATTGTTCAATATTATATATACTTTATGCGATAGTGTTCTTTAATAGACATATTTCAACAATACACTTTCCTAGAATCAGATATATTTGAACAATATGTAAAACTCACAGTTTGTACGACTTGGGAACGTACACGTTACTATAGGTAATGTACTTACTGAAGTGAAATAGTAAACACTAAAAATATGATATGGCGTGTTAAAGTTATGTAGTACAACAAAAGATGAAAGCAAAAAAAAAAACATCCTAGTTCAATTTATATGATAAAGAAATCGTACAATTGTTATTTATACATACTGCATATAGAAGCGTATATTACTATTTGTAAGAATAAATTATTACATTTTAACAAGTAAGATAATTTTCTGTGTTTGCACTGCGCAGCAATACCGACAACTTTACTTTAACATACCTTGATGTAAATAACATGAGTAAAATGATTTAAGTACAATGAAAATGTAGGACGTAAGCGATGTGAACAAAATAAATACAAAGTGCGTGTTCCTTTGATAAGAAAACGTATTGAAATCACGCTTCACCTTCTCGCACAAAAACAAAGTCGCGTAACACGCGATACTTCCATGCACCAGAAGGTCCATGACAAATGCGTGACTGATGTCTGCACTAATTGTCGACAGTGGATTTATATTTTATTATAGCGCTGAAACTATTACATAGTTGATAACTATAGCAAATATATTACTTCTAGTGTAAACAAATATTGAGATGTGTCGTGCACGAGGCAGAAGAATTGCAGTCCCGTGGAAAGTGTATTAAGGACGCCGCCTGCCTGCGCGTTAGAAGCTCAAGAGACGGAGATATAAGGGTGACGTTGAAGAGCGTATCAAGTGCCGCATCGCCACAACGAACAATGCGCTGAACTAGCATCCAAGATTCCCGTCCGATTCATTTTTACCATGTAACTTCATGCGGTTACCATATCATTTTATATGTAGAAATTCTATAGCAAAGTTCAATGCATGACTCTTGAGTTTCACATACATCCGGTTAACACATTTTGAAGTACGCTAGTCAGAAAAGCCATTTGTAGTTATGTTGGAGGGCTTGGGAACAGAGTATTTTATGGGCATGGTGTCTCAACAGGACATTCCGTCCATGGCCGAAGTGTTTTTTTTTTTTTTCGTACATCCCCCGGTCCTTTCATTCCGGCGCTGCTCCATACACACGTCATGCCACCCTTCATCAGCGCTGAAGGCATCGATGTTAAGGGGAATTGATCCCTGTCAGATCGGTTTTACGGTTTTTCTTATAAATCAGGGAATAGACACATTGTTTTACTTTTTTCACGCTGACAAGGCATAGTTTATTGTTTCATTAACTTTTTGGAACCCATGTGGCATTGTTTCTATTAATGTTGTGGCTTCGGTAGTCGCTCCCGTAAATAAAGCAATTTTTCTTTTTCAGCTGTTCCCCGTTGCAAAAAAATGAATATTTATTATGGTTACAGCAATTACAGAAAATCGATTAAATTTGTATCTATGCCTTGTCGTGACAAAAATCTTGATAAATCGAATGGAACAGAAATTATCGAGAAGAAACAGATAAATCCAAGACGGTAGGGAACAATACCCTTTAAGCGCTGAACAAAATTTCTCACTTCGCTTCTCTTATTGGGCGAGTGTGGAATAGTTTTGTAATAACATAATTTACGAACACGCCGCAGCGTGTTGGAAGCTCGTGGTAAGCAGCGCAGTTTAGTTTGTCTGGGGTCACAGGTCATCCGAGGACAGCAGGGAGTCACCCCACACTGAGGCCAGCTCCCCGGGGCACCGAAACTCGTGGGCGAGGAAGCGCGTTAACGCGATTTTCGTTCCCATCAAATCCGTCTGCGCTTCATGCGACACAAGACGTCCCTCGGAAGAAGCCCGCGTCCCGAGCCGGATTCCAATATTCCCGCAAGGCGGGCGGAAATCGACAGGCCGCCCCATCCGTCATACAAGCGCGGCCAGACTTCCTGTCTTCATCTCGCGAAATAAGGGGAGGTTTCCCCGAGACGGGGTTGGGGCGGCCGATCCGAGCAATCTGGCTGGGAATAAATTCCACGGCAGGCGTACATTCAGGGGGTTGCTGGAGGGGTGAGTGGGCAGGCGACGGATGGGGGTTGAAGTGCGACAAGGCGGGGATCAGAATCTGAAGACAGAGTTGTGAGTACCTGCCACGAGGAATACGTCCTCCTGTCAGATTCTTTGAAAACTTATCTCTCTCCTTTCCTCCCTTCCTCGGCTAACCATCAGATCCTCTTCCTTCAAAGTCACCCTCTGCCATCAGCTCTTCACTCAGAAAGTAATTATCGAACGACATAAATTACGTCTCTTCGACATTCTTCCCTTGTGATTCGGGTCTTTAATTCGCAATTCAGAAGAGAAGTCTTCTATTTTTTCAGCCCCTTACTCTCCAACCCAGCTACGTAAATCTGACAATACCATCATCCTTCCTAAGACTTATGTTGTCCTTGGATATTCTTATCGGGTAGAGGCTTTATGCTAATGAATTGGTAAATAAAAGCCTAATTATGGAAAAAAAGGCGGCAGCAAACCAAGCCGCAATTTCATATCGGTTTTGTAATTTAAAACTTTATTTCCGGTCCTAATATATCTAGCAAATACTTTCTAAACAATAAATTGTAGTAATATTAAATTATTTTTAAATATAGGGAATCTGGAATTTTCATTACTCTCTAATTATCAGTAAATGGAAGGTTATATCAAAATCGAAGAAATTAAACCAAATACGTCAAAGATATTGTGTTTGTGTTAAACACCGTTCACTGAGATTACACTGTTTAAAGGTAAAACAATATTAGTTTCTAAAAATATCAGCCGTACGGTATTTTCGTAATAAATGTCGTGCTTAACCTGCGGGCTCGAAGCGGAATAAAGACATGTAAACAGGCTTCCTTGGATATTGTACACACCTTCACTTATCCCTTTCCTTGTTGTTTTCATTAGGTTTCTATGAAACGGTTAAGAAATAGGCATATGTTTATTAGAAACATTTTGTTCAGAATCACCAGTACTATCACCCCTCAAAGCATGTACCTTTCCTCCCAACTCAACCTGTATGGACGCCGGAGCATACTATTCTTACTGACCTTAAGGAGACTTAGCAACAAAGTCTTACCATTTTTATTTTATTTCATATTCTTCTTTAAAGCCAAATTATATGACTTGTGTAAAAAATAGCATCTACAGATACTAATATAATACCTATCTTGGAGAAACATAGGCTACACGGAAACGAAAACCGCACTGCTTTTCAACACGTTGCTTTTAGCGAGAATTAAAGTGATAAAAAATGAAAATGAGCGGAACTTGAAGGACAATATGCCTGGTCCTCATTTACTACAAGATGTCCGATAAAGGCGTTTATAATTTTCAATGCGAATAACCGAGGCAGTGTTATAGATAGCCTGATAGAACTTTTTGTATCGTATCTGTGTTGAATAGTTCTTGTTGCCATTCATTAATTTTTCTTGAAGGATGCTTTCTAATTTCATCACTTTTCTCCGATATGGTCCACAGCAATTCCTCTCTGCCAACTGAGAACGTTTCGAACATCTTTAAGTTAAAATCATCAAGAATGTGTTGAGCATCAATACGACATTTTAAAAAAAATGTATACTGTTGTTTTTTGTGTTTTAGTTAGTAGTTTTCGAACAGCGTAAACGCTTTTGAGGAAAACCTTGTGTGCCCAAATTGTGAATTGAAGTGTAGTATTCTCTGCGGTGGGCTGATACGAAAGAGAAGTAAAAGTCGTGCCCAAGTCCGGTTAAGGTACACAGACGGGTGACGTCACCATTCTTACCATCCGTTAATCCCCACATTTTATACTACCAACCATTTCCAACTTATTATCATTAGACTACCTGTGAAATTGTACTTTTAGTAGTCTTTATATTAATACGTATTTTCCACGTGTTTATTTACTTTTCTAAATAAAGTATAAAACACTTTTATTTACAGAAGATGGATTTATATATTTCGTTATCATTAAAATTGTTTATTAGTAAATAATAAAATAAAGTAAATTAAAAAATTAAATAGTTTTTACTTTTTTAACAGAAAGATTTTCTTCTCTGTGACAAAAAAATAGCTGTTGTGGAGTATTAAATGGATTATTTTATTACTTCGGTTCAGCTGTTACCGGTCCACATTCATGAGTTATCTTTTTATTACAACGGTAGTGAATACCGGTAATATAATTAACTGAAGTATGCTGCAAGTGATTTTATGGCCGAATAAAGAGAAATAAAATTCCTAATGTAGTATTACGCCACTCTTGTAAAACAGGCATTTCTTAATATTACTGAGCTCCGACGCAAATTTAGTAACAGAAAGAACATTGACATATTTAAAATACAAATGCGACTGTCCAGTGTAATAAATAGAGAAAGTACGTGATAGCATTTATTCGTATGTCACAGAATTACTAATAAGCCAAGAATTTCATTAAATAAGACAAAGTTATGCAACCGATGTTTGGTAATATTAGCGAACATACTCTTGTTCTGAGGGTAGCTATTTCTTACGACTTTGACACGACGTAAGCAGACAATTCAAGCAAGTTATTATAAAAGGCTAAGAGCTTGTGTAAGGTGGAGCACAGCAGGGCCGCGTCTAGCGGAATATTTGGGCAAAAGGGGTGCCGTCCGATTCTAGGGAGATGAGAGCTTTTTTGGGTTGCAATTGAAATTTGTCGCTTCCAGTGAAACAAATTTTTGAATGCAAACTGCACGTAAATAATTCTTTGTTATCAATGATTGCCGAGGTTAGAGTTATGACAACGCAGCCAAAAGATCAGGAATGTACGAGTACCTACAAGTGCACATTATCACTGCTCAGAGTTATGCTACCCTAGGGCTCACATTCTCATAAAGAGGCCCTGGAGCACAGTATCACTCGCGAATAGTCCGTGTAACTTGCAGTTCTGAGACGGGAGTCTTCAAAGTCTTCTCCCTTGCCAGGAACTGCTGAGGTACGACGCGGGTTGCCACGGAGACAGACAGCAGGAGAAGTCCTTCGTGACTTCAATGCAAACTTCTTCAACTCCTCCCTGCAGTTTGAAACCCTCCAGGGCCAGACTCTCCTTTGTCTCTTCCTACTTCCCCCCTTCCTTCACGCTCCTTTAAACCTCGCGGGGGTTTCTTTTACATGTCATCATCATCGCATATTTTCCCATCGTCTCTCCCCACCACCTCCGCCTGCCGCAAACACAGGAGGCGCCCGTTGAAATGGAGACACACGGACCCTTCGCGCCAGATGTTTCCAAGATTCTTTGATCTCCTTGAACCGTGGCGGCATCCAGATTGAGTTGTCGTCGACCACGAAGACAAAGTCACTGTTCAGAACATAGCTACTTTATATTCTACCGTTAGTTCAAACTTACATGAGGGTACGTCAGTTAAAATTTCAAGTTCAAGGCGTACAACGTTTTACACAAGTGAAATTTACCTATGTTCGAAATTATACTTGACGGCCTCTCGGTCAACTCCTCACCGAGCAGTGGTTAGCAGATGAAGACAGTCATGCGGCACGAATAAAATATAAAATGTGCACATACGTAGTCAAAACAAGAACAAGTGAATCTGATTGCATTGTGTTCAAATTATTGAAGAAACAAACATGAAACTAATATCACAGTTAAATATAAATAAAATTGCGTTTAAAAACGCACTGTGGGCATCGCCCATAACAATATTTTTATCGTGTAGAAAATATGTAGAAATGTTATATATTTCCGCCATCTTACAACCCTACCCTACTTCGGCGGGTGAGTTTTTGAAAACTCCTTATGTCGCGTTAGATACAAATATTTATTACCAATGATATTTCACTTAATCCTAACAGAGCATTTTCAATAAATTTAGTATACACGCAGCCAATTTAGGATACAGACATTAGAAAACTGCATCAGTAAGTTTTCACTGAGTTCCAGTGGTTTTATTATCTGATTTAATTCGTTGTGAGTACTTAATTAGGAATCAGCAAGGAAAAATTGTAATAAGTGAATATTCACTAATTCTGTTTTACAGTTAATCATGCCAGCAAAGATTGCAAAGATTTCAAAATAGGTACTTACTGCGGGAAATCCACAGTTATGTTTGCAACAAATCGTTAAATACAAATACGAGTTAAACATAAATACAACTAGGTAATAATTAGTTAATTTTGGCAACGGAGAATATATATATATATATATTGGGATTGTATTCCATTACCTCAATTTAATCTCCGAATGATATGTCGTTAGTGAGCGTTCAATATATAACTTCTCAGATAAATTATATGACACTCTACATTTTTTTGGGATTTGATAGAATTGCGTGAAAAAACTGAAGAACACAGCTGCAAAGTTGATTCAAATTAGTTCTTAGACGTGTATTGGACGAGTTTTATGAAACTAACAAATGTATGGCAGAAGCGGGACAGTTTCCAAATAAAGTACATGGGTTACTAGCGACCAGGTTCATTCTGAAATGTGACTGATAAAGAAATATTTTATTAATGTGTTGTGTTACTCTAAATACAGTTTCACGCGCGCTATTAGCAATTTATTACGTACGGTACATTGCCGTTTAAATACAACTTTATATTTTAAGTTTTCATAGACTACCACAGAAATACTAAGATAATAGTGTTGCTAAGATAATCTGATACGTCAAAATTGTTATCCTAAAACCATGAAAGCACAATATTGGAGAGTAATTCGTGCAAAGTAAAATTATTAAAGTACTCAATTGAACGCTATTTGCTACTTTTTAAATGACTTACACTAATTGCGGTGCCAATACAAATATATTATGACAGAGCCACTGGCAAAACTCAAATCCTTGCTACACTATTTGTCCACTAATGTCAATAATAAGTTACCGAGAAACATGAGCTGGTAAAAATGGACGGCAAGAGAAAAAGCATTGCAATGTCGTCGAAAGTGGCAACGTGTTCTTTAAGAACCTTACAAATTAGTTTCAATATTCCTTGAACAACATGCAAATACGCATATTGTTTCGCACAATTTCTTTCTTATAAAACATATTTTATTTATACTGTGGAAAACATTACGCTTTTTTTTTTTTTTTTTTTTAATATACAATAGAAGACTTTCGTTTCAATTTCAAACAGAGCAACAATTTGGCTGATCCCCTCACTTTCCACAATTTTATGATTCATACTGTAACCTCTGGCTAGACTTAAACCACTGCAAAATTCAATATATCTTCGCCGAATATGTCTAATTAGATACAGCTTGGGAAATGCTTCTTACAGTTACGCAAATATAATACCTATAATAGAGTCAAGCAATGCTAATTTTCCTACGAGATTTATCAACGAGTTTTCTCGCCGATGTGATCGTCACCGTCACTGGATATTCGTAGGCCTACATAGTTAACCGAGTAGCATGTGAACAAAAAGAGCGCGGTTGATTTATGAATAAAGGCACATACATAATGGAAAACTCAACATTTGAATAATTGTTTTTTTTTTTATCTGACGAGCTAGCATTTACCGGCACGTAAACGTGTACGCCGTCTCAGTGTGTGGGTACTCTATGCATTAATACGCACGAAGGATGTGGGTATCAGTCCATACCCTATGCCATACCTCCGTAGAAAGTGTGTGGGTACTCCGGCATGCATTAATCGCTGAGTACGAAGGATGTGGGTATCAGTCCATACCCCATGCCATACATCCGTAGAAAGTGTGTGGGTACTCCGGCATGCATTAATCGCTGAGTACGAAGGATGTGGGTATCAGTCCATACCCTATGCCATACCTCCGTAGAAAGTGTGTGGGTACTCCGGCATGTATTAATCGCTGAGTACGAAGGATGTGGGTATCAGTCCATACCCCATGCCATACCTCCGTAGAAAGTGTGTGGGTACTCCGGCATGTATTAATCGCTGAGTACGAAGGATGTGGGTATCAGTCCATACCCCATGCTATACCTCCGTAGAAGTGTCTAGTTCCAGAGAATTTTATTTTAGGTTTGTCTTCTTGGACCAACAGAGACGTAAATCAGCAAGGTAAGATATTTCTGATCCAGGCTGAATATTTTCTAGATATTATTTTTAAAAATGATGGAAGTGATGAAGTAACTTCATGGACAGCATGAAACATATTGACATTATTTTGATGTTGAAGCAAATACCATTCAGGTCAACCATTTTTAAAGTAACAAGAATTAGCACATGAGAGCGACCATTTCAATATATACGAAAATAGCGTCACAATAATTTAATGTTTTAGCCTTTGTATTGGTAAATAATTTTAATTTTTTTCCACAAGATATATATACATGAGCGATGAAGTTGGTAACAGAGATCATTTATTTCGTGACAGTTCTTCCACGACTTAATCGTCACAGATACGAACTCCGTCCAAACACAAACGACAAAACAGAAGACACATATTCTTTCCCAAGTAGCCTACATAGAGATATGGATGCAGCATATGGAAGAGGTGAATTTACTAAGGGCCGTCTGTCTCATAATCTTCTTTAAACAAGTGCATTATTTAATTCAGGTGCTGCAACTAAACCAGTTAAGCACAAACTCGTACAGGAGCTCCAATGCAAGCCTCACCCGGAAGAATTTCAGCTCAGAAAAGTTTCTTCGCTGAAAACGGCTGTTGTTGTAGACTACACGTTACAACTACGAATCGTAAAGTTTTCTTCTCTGAAAAACTTCTAAAAGGTAGTGGAGACAGTCTAAGGAATTCTAAATCAATATTCACCTTGAAATAACTTCATTTTTTCTGCGATGGTTACCTTAAACAATCTGTTATACAATGTGAAAAAATCGGACGAATATCTACAATGGTGCACTGTACCTCGCTTCCATGAAAATTATTGATCATCAACGCTGTACAAGATTAACTTGCAAATGTTAACCCTGTCAAACATTTCTGATAGTTCTATGAACTCTGAATTTCCAATTATTGCAAGGGCAAGGATTGTGGATGAGGAACTAAAGCTAGCAGAGGTATTTCCAAAATATACAGGTCTTATTGTTCAAGAAATCAACAACAAATTAGAAGAGGCTAACCTTCGGGTATTACCTCGATTTGAATGGACTGTTCGAAAATTACCCAGTCGTGTAACTGTACTGTCAAGTGATAAGGATGTTGGTATTGTAGTACTTCGTTTTATTACACCGTTTATGAGACAAGGCTTATCGAATTTATGGACAGGTTACAGAACAGGTAAGATAAAATTCACTTCTTGTTTAAAAAGTTCCTTGTGCGTCTATGGAAAAGATACTCTGCGAAACTTTAGATTACGTTAGTTCAGAGTAATTAAGATATCAGCTTTACTTACTGAACTACCACTGACGCCATCTGTGCGTGGATGGACACATTAAACGGCATTCTACGTAATAAGAAGACATGTAAACGTTTTCAATTAAGCATATGTACAGCACGCGCCACGTAAGTTGGCGGGTAACGAGCTGGAATGTGTTGCTAATAATATTACTACTGTTTCATATTCGAATGGCTAATTTACATGGGTCGATTTCATTCCTGTATTTATAGGCTACTAGGTGTTTTTGTAGCGGCCGGCTGCTTGAATTACTTGAATGTGTCCTTCACTCAGTAGCTGCCACTCGCCATCTGAGCTGGCGTGCAGTGTATAGAAAGTTCTACAAGGGTTTGATTGCGTAAATGTTGATAGTGTAGTACAACATACTAAATTTTTAAAGCTGTTACCTATATTATTTACACATACAAGTACTTGCAAAACATACGGCACAAAAATACGCAATTGCCGATTTACTTTGCTCAAATGTTCAACCTTCTGCCAATTTACATTAGTAATTGTCGAAATCTCAAAAATGTCTGAAACTTAGTTTGAAACCTATTTAGACTCAGTATACACCACCTTGTACATGTAGAGTGGAATGACTGTTTAAATTGGAACTGTACTCAGGAAGAATGAACTAATACTATATTGTCAGTATTTTACTCGTAAGTAATGTCACATGAAAACTGTTATGTATTGTATATGTTCATTTTGGTAGCATTACAAAACAAGCATTTTATTAATCAGCTGTTCGAATTAAGCAAGTGTTGCAACAAGTAAGTACAATACAGTATCAAAATATTACTTTTTTTTAGCTATAAAATAATCCATATATATTGGTCACAAAGTGTGTAAGTAGCAGTGATTGACTTTGTTTTTATAATCACTTCAAAAATTGTTTGGTTCGCTAAAGAATATCTATTTCATCTATGAGCGTGTGAGTGTATAAATATCGTAAATACTTACATTAAAGTTTCGGTAATAGTACAATTATTGCTCTGGTGAGTTATCTGTGTCTATCAACCGTGAGTAAATAATAATTAAATGTCATGTGGGTATTTATTATTCATTATCGGAAGTAAATTTTTGGTTGTCTAGAGGCCGCAGCCGCTATTCAGGTCGTGACAATATTCGGAAGAGAACAAGACTACAGCAAGGAAGGGCACAGAAAAACCTGCAGTCTAGAGTTGAGGTACTGGGGAAATGTGTGCGACAGAACGCTAACAGACTTACTTGGATATGGGCGGTCCGGGACAAAGTGAGCACAAAAATAAAAGGCCTACTAAATTTATATTTTCACCCAATTCGTATATTTTCGGGCATAACGGCAAACAACGGAAATTGACTAACCTCATTAATCACTTGATGTTTGCACGTGTACGATAAATTGTGCACTGAGTAGGAACATTTACAATTTTATAAAAAAACAAATACCGTAAAACGTGGTGAATAGGATTATTGTGGGGTGAATAGGATCAAAATTTGAAACAAATTTCTCGCAAAAAAACATTATTTTTATAATTTACGTTTCAATCAAGCTATCTGTCAACAGCATTAATTTACCTGTCAAGGAAAAAAATGTTTCTAGAGCGAATATTACAGTGATAATTTCCTTCCAAATCTTTTGATCCTATTCTGTTTGTTTTAATTCAGTATTTTGGGTACTGAAGTAGGAGAATACACTCAACTATATTCGGTAATTCCCTGCTAACCATACAAACAATAAGGCGAATATTGTTCATGTTGAATTATATGCAATAATGATTAATTATATATTTAAATCATAAATTTTTAGTGCTGGCTTTATCCCGAATGACCTATAGTTAAGGACCTGAAAAATTCGCGTTTTCATTTAACAAGCACATGCTAGAAATCCATCAACTATAAGTTCTCGTCATTTTCACCATTGGTCCTTGACTTATTTGGCACCTCGTGTAAATCGCTGAGCCAATTATAAAAATTTAACTCAGTTGCAGCCCATATCACAGTGTCAGCGAGCAGCATATGAACAGCTGTTGTATGTTTGAGTACACATATATTCTTGGAGGCTAACCTGCAGTTCTGTGAACACGCGAATTATTCCCGTCTCTACCTGTAGTATTAGTTGGACGTAAGGAATAGAGAAATATAATGTAAGAAAAACACTTGTGAAAGATTTGGAATAATAGAGTTCTGTGCACGCCAGTAAGGTCCTAAACTCAACTGGCGATTTCGTGGACATAAAAAAACTGTTCTAACATTAGACTTCACATTTCCAATACTTTAAGAATTTATACATAATACACGCATAAAGTTAAAGTAACAACGGTTGTACAACAATCGAGATCTCTTTTTTTAAAGGAACGTATTCTTGTATACATTATAAATTTGCAACAAAAGCATATCACGTAAACATTCCGAAAATAAGCAATAATTATTAAAATAGTTAAATTTTGAAGTATTTCGCAGGAAAATTAGCCGCGTCATTTATTGACCAAATTTACATTTCACTTACGACACGCTATTTGCAATATTTTCCTAATTCAATGAAGTCACTTTCTGTTTTAATTTTCATGAAATCCTATTAATAAAAAATAAAACGGCAGTTAGATTTTTTCGTTGTAACAAACGCATCTACTGGTTCATTGAAAACGGGAAAATTGTGTACGAGTTTTGGTTTCCAGTTTATGGAAAACGTAAAGTCAAGATTGTTTGACTTCAATTTGGCCGACTCCTTCGTGTACGACTCCGTAAGAAGCCATATATTGAAAGTTATCGTAAAGTCAAATGTTAAAGTCAAATGACAAAGTTTTTATCGAACTTTATTGTGTGTATCTAAACCTTGTATTAACCAATTTGGCTGGCATATTATTTTTTATCATCATTTTATGCTTGCTATAGTTCTAGGACGTACTTTGCACCTTCTTCTACTAAGTGTGGTTATCTAAAAATAAACTACTTTATGGGTTGGTTCCACTGGACTTAATTTGTTCCAGTTTACACTATTTTCGCTAATTAATACATAACTCTTAAATTTAGCGATTTCGCGTGAAAAATAACACGCTCAACAGTATGCATTACAGTTCATGCGCTATGTAAGAACTATCTCAAGTTACGATTGTTGTCAGTGCAGAGAAGGAATTAAAAAAATTTTTTACACAACTGATATGCTGCTCATTTAATACTTTAAAATGTCCTTCGCATAGCAAAAAAAAAAATTAAATGACTGTCTACCGGCCTATTTGTAACGCATACATTTCTATACCTTGCATCAGATTACAGTGAAACTTTAGTGGTTGTGCGTGCCCCCGATGGTTTCTGACAAAAAAGTCTACACGTATATGAATAAAATAAGTGGGGCAAATAGGTCAGAGGAGAAAATATGGTACACAAAAATTTTACTGAGCTATTTTTAATGTTTCTAAAATTTTCATTAATGACCCCTAATTAAATTTTGCACCACCATTTAGAAATAAAAAAAATAATCTTGTTTCGGAAAATGCTTTTATAATGTAAACAAAATTTTCACAGTTATTTAAACTTCAAGAATAATTATCAGTCATAATAGTATTACTTATATGGAATTTTGGTATCGGAATATGTAATCAATAAATCGTATTAAATATATTATTCAATATTTTATGTAATTTTTAAAAAAAAATTAAATAATTTGAAAAGGCATTGAAATAAGACCTACACGTATTTTCGAATTCCCTAAGGTAATTTGACGTGCTTGTACTAAAATTTCGTACAGCTCAAATGGGCATTAAACTGAAAACAACTCGAACCAAGTTCCGGGAAATAGGTAGGAAGAAAAACCTAGTTTGGCTCTTTAAAAAATATCATTAAAATTTCGCGGTTTCTATAACCCTGCAGGTTACAACACGCATATCACTGTACGCTCCTGTCTTTGCTATTTCTTCACCATCGCACATCCACTATCATACAAGACAAGGAGAACAGGAATTTTGTTGTTGTAACTTTACGATCTTGTAATTTATGTTCGTATATCAGCAGTATGTGTTTGCAAAAAAACTGTGATCCCGACTGCAAAAGTATGTTCAATACACACATAAGGTTGGTGCTTAAATTACCCTCGAAAGAATTCGTAAAGTTTTACTGCCCTTAGTTAACTGTATGTATTAAAACATTGTTTAATTAAAATTTTTAATTTTTAATCTCAAAATGGATTAAATACGTGAGTATGCGTTTAGGAATGTATTTATATGTACGTATACGAATATGTGTACATTTAGGGCCTATACAAGTGTGTATGCTTATATAAATGTGTGTATAAATACATATATATTTGTAGGTAAACGTATTTTAATACGTATTAATACGATGATTTCAAATGTATTTGGGTGTGCCAAGGAATATCTATTGTCAACAAAGGTTTTGCAAAGCCGTAAGACCAAGTATTATTTGTCAATACAAGATCGAACATTACCATGACTGAAAATATTTAATAAGAACAGAAATTAGTGCACGCCAAAACTTAAGAAGCTAAGGGTGCAGCCAGAAGCAAACATATGCACGTTGGTGGGTAAGCTACGATTGAATTTTCCTTGACGTGTTCAGTGGCCACCGGAGTGGATGCTTCAGTGCAAAGTTCATACAGTGTGGACAGGTTTCGTGCAAGTTTTAGCAATCAGTAATGTGAAATGTTTTATTGCGGGTTTCCTACAATACAATTATTTTAACGAAACCAATTGTTGTAATGCTCTTCTAGCGAAGACGTTTGTTGGGTATGTCAACTTTGTTTTGAAAAAAAATTAGCAATATTTAGACGCAATAAAGGCATTATAAAAAATTAATATAAAATTAATTTAACAAAAATATATTATTTAAAAGTGTTACAATCTAAACTCAATAACATTCTTCGCTTCGATAATTTATTGCACAATTATGTATGCAATACTAAAAACAAACAAAATAGTGAATCAATTTTCTCGTGTTTATTTTTGTTGAAACAAGTACTGTATGACAGGTTATTTAGTGGAAATCTCCGTAACGGTCTGCGTGAAGGCTAATGGGTGGAGCCGGTGATTTTAAGAAAATATATTTGCACAAATTTGATTCTAAACATACCTGATATATGTTCAGCAATTTAATGTGTCTATGTCCTAGCATCTTGTGGCTCTGCCAGGAAATCACTGAAGTGTGGTGTTGCAGAATCCTTATACTCAGTGGTACAGTCAAATGAGTAACGCCTCTACACACAGACACGGCGCTAATAGTCACGAAAAATTGCTGAGTGTAACAAGTTTTTACAAATGTATTTCAACAATAAATCACTGGCAATACTCATAGAAGCCTGCAGCAGATATAATACACACCACTGTGTTGAGGCAACATGGAATACAGTAGACCTACCTGGGCCAGAGTCACGCACACTCTGACTAGACGAGGCCTGAGACACGCCACTGGACTCTGTGCTGGTCTGTGTGTCGGGTTGTTGGCGAAGACGCCTACGTAACTTGGGCATGTCGAAAGGAAGGTCATGCAGGTCCACCGACGTCGCGCTCCCTGCAATAATCACTTTCCGTCACATATGTCCCTTGCAAATCCGTACAAATCCAGGTAAGGGTAGAGGTGCTGATATTTAGTGGGTTCGTTTTAAATGAATAAAGGTTTCGAACTCACGTACATGAGAGTTACTTAAGTTATTTGTACGAAAAAGGAAAAATTCGCTAACCTTTGACCAACTTACTGGAATCCAATCCATTGTCACGTGACTGAGTATTTGTCCACTGTTTGCTACTCGCTGGAACAGCTAACAATGAACGAGAAGACTAGGCTTTAGTATGCATTCGGTTATGGATTCTAGCATACAGGTCACTAAATTCTCGAATTTTTCCTTTCCCTGGTGAATTAGTAGTTCATTAAACTCAACCTTAAAGACTCTGAACCCAATATGAAAACACTCACTGTCTTTCATGCTACATTGTCAGTACAAGTGGTCAGTTACAAGAGCAACAGTCAAAAAAGTAGTTGAGGTCAAAGAGTACACAGGACTACGGAGTCTACCCGGCAGGTCATTGCATCTGCGAAATTGGGTCTCCAGGTATGAGTCGTCCAAGTGAATGTAAACGGTTAAACTAAATACTTTTGACATACGCCACTGCAGCACGGTGAGATTCTAGAAAACAAAGAGTGAGTCAAGACACAACTAAACGCGATGCGTTTCTTTAATTGTTTTTATTTTAACCTTGGATTTCTGAAATGACATAATGCTGCAATAGCGAACATCCAACACATTTCGTTTCCATTTTGATAATGTATGACTGTAAGAGATTTCGGAAGGTTATAATTTCGGAGGTCTTGAACGCTCACAAGGATGATGTGAGAATAATAATAGTGCGGTTGAAGAGGTAATGCTCACCCCCTTGTTTTCTCTGTAATATTACCGCCAGTCAACATAATTCACGGCGAAGATCAGGAGCAGCCCCACTGAGAATCAAACACAAATCATTGCAGTGGGAAGGAGGCAAATACTCTGACAACTTCATCACTACATCCCGTCAGCGAAGTAGGATCTAAGCATCATTATATTTAGAAAAATAAATTTATTTATTTTAGTAATATTTGAATGTTATGTAATGTTTATTATTAACTTCACGGTGTTATTATGAAAGCTACAGAACTGTCGTTATACGTATCGATGTAATTGTCTTTATTTTCAGATACTTGCATGTAACATGTAATACCAAGATTATTATTAACTTAAATATGATTAAAATATATTATAATTATAATTAATTAATGAGTTATTTTATTTGGTTTTATGTGTCCTCGAGCAACATGACCTAGGTAGTGGCACACGTAGGAAAGGGGGGAAGGAGTCATCCAGGGCTTGTGTGAGGAAACATCCTAACATTCGCCTGGAATGAATTCAGAAAACCCTGGTAAACTGAAATCATGATGGCTGGAGCCGGGTACCGAACCCGGATCCTCCCAAATACTAGGCGAGTGTTTTACCACTAATTCACCACGCTTGGTGCTGCTTCACCATGCTCGGTACTGCTCTACCACGCTCGGAGTGATACTATTTTATGTATTTATTACTGAGCAACATATGAATAATATCTTAATTTGAAGCAATACTAAAATTGCTCTCAGTACTTCTTAAGTATTGTGCAATATTTTATAGCATATGTCGACTAGTTACCGGACAGTTATGTGAGTTTATTACGCTGTTTGTATAGCAAAAGTTTTCATCTACCATTTAAATACACTTCGTACTTGGAGTTATTTAATGAGTAGGTAGGTTAAATAACCAAGGTTAGTCAAATGAGACACTGACAAATGCACTTTTTGGCCAAATTTTCTTACGAGGAAGGTGCTGAACTATCGCAGAGTGTATTCACTGAACCACTATAACTAGAAGAACTGTTTCATTTTAAAAATATATGCAAAAAAGTTAATTGTGAAACATTTGGATGGTAGCCTATTGCATTAATATGGGGACCACATTTTAGGACGTAAGTGCACTAAAATTCCAATTTTAAATATGTAGGACGGCTCGAGAATATTTACAAACAGCACAATTGTTGTCAAAGCATGCAAAAACCTCTTCTGAAATGTGTACCCTTTTCGTAGACAACATTGCTTACGGCAGATGTATTAGACTTGCAAAAAAATGTTAATTTACAATACAAATCAAGGAGAAATGGTTTTCCTCAGTTGCCTCCCAACAAAGCATTCTGAGGTTGTTTCCCGGCGGATGATTACACGCAGTGACATTCTGTTTTCCACACCCATTCATTCTGATGCTGCTCCATACCCACCTGATGCTACCCCTCAACAGTCCCGAAAATATTACTGCTACGCGATGGCCAAGATCCATTTGCTTCACTTAAACAATTACAATTTTTTTTTACAAAAACAACCATTATGTAGTACTTACCAGAAGTGCATGTGTCTTGCTGCAGCAGTCTTCGCCGCCTCAGCTTTGGCATGTCAAAGGGTAGGTCAGATAGTTCGGTACCTCCGTGATCTGCTACTCCCAACAATGAGGACTCCTGCACAGCCAGCTTCAGGAACGAAAACCCCTTGGAACACTTTGTGCCACCTTGTGACTCTATGGAGATGCCACTGTCAGAACCCTGGATCTCCGCATCACCCGACGACGAGGACTGCTGCTGCTGCAGCGCTAAATTGATGAGGTTCTTGTTCTGCGGCGTCCTCCTCTTCTGCTTGGCCGAGCCCAGCGCCTCCGGCCACGGGTCGGCGGTCGTGGTCGATGTCGGCGTTATGTCGGCGCCCGTCGGCGTCCCCGCTGCCGTCTGGTCGTTGTCCTCGGGTGACGCCCTCTGCGAGTTGTTGTTGCGGTTGTTGTCGGACGTCTCGGAGGCCGGCTCCTGCGAGGACTTGTCTGATATCGGAGACAGGATGTGTAGCTTGTTGCCTTGGTGTGGGAAGAAGCGGGATCCAACCGAGAGCGGGGCAGCTGAAGAGTGGTGGTGGTGATGATGGTGGTGATGATGATGGAGGTAGAGGTTGGATGGAGCTCCAGTGACCCCACCGCTCCCACCTCCACTGCCAGTCGAGTCCGAGCTGTGAGAACTAAGGGAACTACTGCGGTGGCTCTCGGAGCTGGTGGTGCTGCGGTTCCCCTCACTCGTGCTGCTACGGATTGATTCCAGACTTCCTCCACTGCTGCTGGTGGCCATACTCTCGGTACTGGAGAACTTAGGCCTAACACCGCCACGGTTGGTCACACCCGGCCTGCCCTTAAACTCCAGGATGTGGCTCACCTCCTGGCCTGGCATGCTCCTGGGTCGCCCACTTAGGTCGAGGATAGTTCTCGGGGCCTGCGGCCGACCCTTAAACTCTATGATGACTTCCTCTCCAACGACGGGCCTGGTCTTGAACTCGAGGATGGAGCCAGACGTATCGCGCTGGGGCCGATCCTTGAACTCCATGATCCTGTTGTCTGGCGACTCTCGCGCCCGTAGGGACTTGACGGGCAGGCGCATATCTTTTAGCCGGAGGATGGCAGGACTACCTGACGGCAGGTTCGGTGCACTCTTGATGCTGTTGATGGATGGATCGCCCTTGTTGCCGTGAAACTTGGCGGGAAGTGGCGCTGTAGAGGGCGGGGATGGCGAGTACCCCCTGAGAGGGAGTTGTGGGGACGGCTCGGTCTTGATGTCCTGGCTATCATCGAGCGCCAGGCTGCCCAGGTCTTGGGACAGCGTCGTGGTGACGTCGTCCTCTGCTATGTTGCCGCTGGCCGCTTGGTCCATTGGTGGCAGTGCCTGGGGCTGACCTTGGCCAGGCCGGGTGCCAAAGATGTGCAGCGCTGGGTGGTTCGTCACACGATCCAAGTCGTCGAGGTCGTCGTCGGAGCGGTTGACCTTGCAGTCGAATGCAGTCTCGTAGAGGTGTCGCTGTCGGCTCATGTCGCCGTATTCCTCGTCCTCCGGGATGTCGTAGTCTACCGGCGGCTCCTCGGGGTAAATCTGGAGGTAAGAGCAGTTCTTTAGTGCAATAACAATACAATATCAAGTCAATACAGTGTTTCGGGAAAAAACTTAGTGAATACTTCAAAGACAGATTTATTTATATTGCATTCGTACGCTCCTGAGTTACTGCATGTGTAATCAAGAAGAGGCCAGAATTACACAATTAAAAATACAAAATTAATTATAAATTATTAACATGATTGACTTTTGCTACCAGTAAACCTATCCCCGTAATTTAGTTATTTACACGTATTGATATAATAGAGAAAATTCGGAAAATTAATGTCTTAACTCCAGTCACTTCTTTGAACTAATGTGCAAAATAGTAAAATTCTACACTTAGGTACGGAAATGATATTTGAAAGAACTGTGCAATGGTAGTGCTTGACTAGATTTAGTTGCTTGGGCATATTTCGAAATGCAGTATGTCCAAGCAACTAACTCCAGTTACGTACGGAAATTATTTCAAAATAATTATCAATTTAACGGTAATCAGTATTGTCGGGTACGACGATTAGCGAACAATGTGCTGCATAATATAGGGAAAGAAATAAGAGTTTATGGTCAGTGCTTAGTAGCTAGGTTTTCAGCCCTGTTGAGGAGTAGTGTGAGATGAGTACGGAAAACGCCGAATAAAAATGATAATGAAATAGGAATATGACTGAGGTAACCTCCCTACCAATAACAGTGTCCGACACAAAACTCTCATGCAAAAATCCGTTTCGACTCCACATGGAATCGAACCCCCGCCTTGGTGAAAGCCACTGCATCAACAACGGCAGGCCGCTACACGCAACAGGAACACAAAGTTAGACAATGTCCTCGTTCTTTCTCTCATGCAGTTACACTTGCAATAAAGGTTCAAATGCAGCGCTCTTTAGATGTATAACGCGATAAATTTTAAGTCAATAAAATAAAAATACTGTTAAGAACGTATGAATTTAGGGTCTTTATATCGCAATCTGCCATGCCACGTATGAAGTTCGGGTACTGAATTACCGGGCATCTGGTAGTTTGTGTCAATGTTTTCGTGAACCATTTTAAGCTTCCAATAAAGTACTAGTTATCTCCAATCAAGCAGAATTCATCGGTAGAAACCGTCAGTTTCACGCATACATTTTGAAAGACTTTAGACTTTAAATTCCGGAACACAGTTCTTACTTTCACAATTTGGTTTCTGATATTTTAACTCGTCCTTGAGTACTATGAACCAATAGTGAAAGACGTGAAAATACTCAGAAATTTTCAAGAGAAACCCTGTCAGTTATACAACTGACCACTCACTGGAGCAGTGGTCAATGAACAAAAGTGCACACGAGAGAGTGTGCGCAGGACAAAGTGAAAGTTCGCATGGCTGTGGAGTCCGACCGGAATGTACTTGAACCCTTAACATTTACTGGTCTCCATTCATCGGAACAAACAGGAAATTTTGCGTGTTCAAAAACATGTATGCTATAGACTCTACCGTTCAAATTGATACCAAGTCTTAGATCATTGACTGTCGACATAGTGAGTACTCAAGATATGTTAGTAGGAGATTTGCTCATTTGTTTCCTTAAGATTTTGTTGTTCGTTTGGAATAGTATATAATGTCTCTAATAAAATTGGATCAATCAACTGAGGAATATTTAATCAACACATGTTTGAAATCAATTTTGTCCTACAAATATCTCGAAATATTCCTGTGTCCATCATTGGTAAACGTTCGCAATGCCGCATCAGCTAGCAGTAAAACTCTGCATTTGCAAGTAAGTCAAGTTTCCATTACCAGTTGTTCGTAGTTTGTTGCAATAACATGTCCATGGTAAGTGTACATGCCGTTACTGCATTGCACTGGAGACTGGCGGTTCATTACACCAGTCACGACACGTTTTCTTCAGAATTTAGTGAATTTGTACTTCTTTTTACAATACTTATTTTCGTGTATCACTGCGAGTCTAATACAAGTAAACGGTGGTGACTTGTACAAACATTGTTTGCATAAAGCAAATACATTTCTAGAGAAAAACGGACAGTTCGTTGACGCTGGCAAGACAAGAACTAACGCTGCTCTTGTAGTTCAAGCCAGACTAGCAGTTGTATGATAATCTGTCTCTTATATCAGGCCTTGTAAATAGCATACTTAAAATTAATCGTATTTAAATATTAACTGTATGTTAATTGCAGTAAACACAGATTAACCTTTTCAATACTTGTTCAATATGGAAACATGTTCATAGAGATTGTGAAAATGGATACTTCAAATGTTTCTTTACCCTTAATATACATTCAGTAGCCTCTACAATTCTGAATTTTAAAAAATTATTCAAATTTTTACTTCTAAGCAAAGTTGATAAATGCAGTTTTAAAAAAATCAGCTCCACATTGTAACTATGTAACTGTTCAACGAAAAATCATCTAAAAGTTGGCGCACTTTAGCGAGTGATAAACCTATTTCTGTTATAATTTCTTTGAATGTAAAGGTACTGTCTGTTGAAAATGTGTTGGGTATATTGTCTTATTGCTTCCCTAACGTTATCGCTAACTGCGCCGAAGACTGATTACATTTCTATGAGCTCCGTAAATATGTACACTGATATGGTGTTGCACTTCCGAAACTGTGATCACCACATGTTTACTCGCAGTAAGTCAGATGAGGCAATGCAGAAACACCATCAACTGCACATTGCACGACCCAATTTCCTAGTAACCTTTCTCGATATTATCGCCGTTTTTTATTAGGCGACGTTTCAGTATATCGGCATCTCAATGAAATTCATCACATGTCCATCTATCAATTTGCAGCACATCTTCATTGACAGATTTTGTATACTAAGAAGGTTAAATGAGCCACATGTAGGTCTAACATGTGTGATTAATTTCAAACTAAGCCTACAACTGCGGGTTCTCAGTGTCGATAATTTGCTCTAAATACAGATAAAATCAGAGATGGCATGTTAAGTAAGAGGTGAATAAAAGGATTTCAACTGATCTAGATAAAATTATGAATTCAGCTTCAAGTGTAAAAATTTTGAATTACAAATGTTCTTGAAATTAATATAACAAAACTATTATTTATTTTGGAACGTACTGCAACATAAATTCCAAATTCCACTGTTACTACACACTATATAAGGATTAGTGAATATTCATTGTGCAGTAAATTTTACAGATTCTGAATCGAGCAGTTCCAAATAATTGAATCAGTGGAAAACAATTTAATGCCGGCTTATAGCGCCAACGTTCCGAAAGTGAATACCTAGCCATTTACTGATTAAGTTTGTATGAGGTACTCAATTTATAATCTTTGAAAACCACTAGAGTATTAATAATAATTGGTAAATTTATTTTAAAAGAGTTGACATATTTTCGAGGCATATTATGAGGTCGATCCTTAGTATTCGTACTACGGCGATGCAGCAGGCTATAAGTAGTACGTATAAGGTATATATATCTCTACAATGAAGGTAGAGGTTAGATGCGGCGGCCACACCTGTTGGGCGAGGCAGTTCTTGCTGGCTCTCTCTCGACTGCCGTGGTGTCGTCTACGCACTTTGTTTGACTTCCTGTGGTGATGGTGATGGTGGTGGTGGTGATGGTGATGTGGGTGGCTCTTGACCGCTGCAATCTCCTGTCACATAAAATACGATCCAACATGTATTATTAACCACCCAAAAAAAAAAAAAGGCTAGAAAGTGACAGCACAATTGTTTCAAAATCGCTGCAATAATTTTTAAAACATTTATCAATAAATGTGATTTAAAGTGCATAAATAACCCGCAAGAATTATATGGCAAAGTAATGCCCTAACTCAAACTTTTGTACTACAATGGTCTTCCCATCACCCAAATTAATTTTTTATCTAGATTATTTTAGAATTATCAAAATGGAATTTGTACAAGTGAAATAAAATGTATCAGCAAATTATGTAGGAATTTTGTTACTTACATGAATTCGGTGTAAAAATACATTTAAGACCGTACCAGCTTTCATAGCTGTGGAATAAAAGGCACTAATAACGCAGATATATTGTTTATATTGTAGTGCAAATGAATATGAATGTGGCTTCTTGAAATTATTAATGCAGTGAATTCTATTTCAGAACCAAAATATCACCTATAAATACCTACACAACGCACACACATACACATGCGTGTGTATATGTACGTACGTGTATATATATGAACGTACACACACATTTATTTCCTTAATGTGTTTAACATAAATAATTCAAGTGAAGTCATTAGTTTATGTTAAGTATGACGGCGTGCAATGTCGCAGTATTCTAACACCCGGGAAAGAAATGTTTTGGACGTACGCCATTGCAATAAAATGTCCTAGAAAACAGCGCAAGGTAAAAATTTACTTACAATCTGAATTTGACTGTATCCGAAAGGAACACAAATAAAAGAAAAACCTGAAATATCAAATAAGTAATTGTGTCAAACCGCAGAAAAAAACTGGATAAAAATATTTTTAAAAAAATCAAAGAACACAAAAATGTTGTATGCTTTTTAAAAAATCCTGATAGCACAGATTAGAAAATTAAGTAAACTGAAAAATAAAAATCCAGGACACCATAATTAATAATGCACAGACACTTGCAAAAACGGAGACAAGATTACTCATTAACAACGACGTCACATGAGCTAGACTGAACGACACGTCGATGACGACACAGAACACAGTTCGTTTACTTGGGCGAGCTGCAGCGTTCTTCATGCCATTGCTATGTCGTCCAGTATTCTGTCTGTGACGTCGGCGTTGTTAATCTTGTTTCCTGTGTAACCTATTCTCCGTCTCAGAAATTGTGTATGCTGAATAATCTGTAGTATTCTCAATTATTTCAGTTTTCTTGAATTTAGTGTTCCTCAGTTATTTTTCAACTTTAATTTTTCATTTATTTCTGTCATTCGTATTATTACTGGTAGAATTTCTCACGATTTTCTTTTCTTTGTGCATATGTTAACCACAGGCAAACTCGGATCCTTTCTTTCTCTCTCCGGATGACGCTGTACTACAGGGTGCATGTCTAGTACTAAAGAATTTGGTGAACAAAATTCTGCACGAACTTTTTTCAATATCTTATGTGCACATTTGCAGTTCTGCTTCACGATCATTGATTGTATGTTTTAACTCCCAGTATCCTAGGGTTCTACCAGTAAATTACACGCATGTGGTGTCGCAGTTACCTTATATTGATTGGAACTGTTAAGTATGTGACGCATTTACACAAAGACGAACCTACCAATAACAATGATAAAGAGCTGCCTGTGTTCACGTAAGACAATGAAATAACTTGGTCCTAAAATTATCTTCACAAAATATCAGTGGATCAATGTACACGTTCAAACTATTTGTTCCATTATTAATTACTATCGTAAGAAATTTTCAAAGAAATTATACCCACTCTGTACTCACATAAGAAAACGGTTACGAATTTTGATCCAACAACCTATATTTTTGTATTTCATATCATTACTGGTTTTATTAGCTACTTCGAATTGGTGCTTAGTTTTTTCTTTACAGAGGTACACAGGCTCCATGAAGATCTTTATTTCAATATATTCCTAAGTCTTCGACTATTGCTACAATATTCCAGCTTGTCGCTGTTCCATTTCGGAAGATAACATAATAATTGTGTTTAGTGTATGTATTACAGCCAACTGCTTTAACCGTTGCCTTGGTAATGCCTGACTAATAAACTCAACGATGCAACAACACATACACCCGATTTTTCAGTAAATGCTTTAAGTCGTCATCACCAGCAAAATAATGCGTTAATAGTATCTCCTAAGGCCAATTTTAATAGTTAAATGCACTACTCAAACACTTAAAAAACGTAAACACATTAAATAAGTTGTAGATTACTCAAAATTTAAAAACACTTGTTGTTACAAGATTTTAAAAAATGTCAGATAATATGGAAATAATGCATTGTATAATAATGCAATAAGGTATTGTGGACTAGCATTTAGAGCACGAAATGCCAAAATGATTATATGACTTGAGGAGTGTTTGTACTGAAGAAAATACTGTAAATTAAAGATGGTCGTGTACCATTCCACTTAGAATGTCACTAGCCGGAGAATATACCAGCCTCTACAGTGTAATGGTTTCGCAGACTACTTGTGTATAGTCCTTGTTAAGTGTCGCTTGCCCTGGAACATTCCACGTTTCACCACTGAAGTAAAGCTAAGCGATGGCTTACCATTCAATTACGTACAACATCTGCATCATCAGGATATTTTAACATTTAAAGATTATTTATTATTAGTAACCTGCGTAATGAAAATGTAACCAAAGTTGTCCTTGACACGTCGTATTCGTGCAAAATGCACGTAAATATTCGGCGTGGTAATACAGAGTCTAGTTCTATCCCGCTGCCTCTAAATTAATTTCAACTGAACTATTATTTCTGATGTAATCAACTGTAAAGAGTCTAGAATGCAAACTAAGGTTTTTCTTCAGTTACCGTGCTACCAGTGTGTAGCCTACTGAAAGTAGTTTAGAACTTCCAAGCAGCCAATAGCGACAATTATTGTCACTGGCGCTGCATGTTTTAAGAATTAAAATAAGGAGAGCAGATGTAAGTGAAGAAGTGAGTGGGTGAACCACCCTTTAGTCATACTGTCAAGGTCCCGGGTTTGATTCCCTACCGGGTAAACGAAATTTAATTAAGCATCCCCGGCGTTAAGGTTGGGAAGGCAATATCGAACTTTCGCACACTCAGCCCCGCCTAGTACTTGTAGGTTTCCTCCCGCTCCCCTCCCTTCCTCCCTGGAGCCGTCAGCATCCAGATAACATATGTCAATTGTGTTAAAAAAAAAAAAAAGGATTACACTGGCACACAAAAAATTTATATATTTTAATAAATATGAGGTGTCAGTATTATTGAGGACAGCGTACTAAATTCGAGCAATTTCTATAAGTAAAGTATTTAAAGTTCAATGAATATGACACAAGAACCCTAATACTATTCGTACGAATAAAATAAGAACATTATTTTATAACATTTATAACATACTGAATGCTTACAATTATTTCACGATGCAAAAAGACAACAATACACACAAGAGAAATTAAAACTTTCTTGCAAAATTTTGCTCTATTAAAAAGCAGTACATTATTGAGCATTACGTATAATCCGACAGGACAAAGAAAAAATTATTTTAAAGGACATGTCATGCTTTTGCCAGAATTCTGGCAACTTCAGGTGCGTAGAGCAGAGTCACGCCTAAGACCATTGAGTTTTTGGTGAAAACGAATTATGTACCAAAATTTTTCAATGCTTTATTTGCATATCTGCTGCTCTTGTTCATGGTCACAAATACCCAGTGTTCCATGGGATCTACCATTTATCGCAATTATGTAGTGCTACAATTAACCTTACTGTGTTTGGCACAATCAAATAAGTGACGACACTAACGAAAACATGCTGTCAATAACATTGAATCATAGCTGTAGATGTGCGCATAAAGCAATGAAACAAGTTGGCGTAACAATAAGTGTCTCTGTAGCACGACCATAGAAGAACAGGTCTGGACACTCGCCTATCTAACAATGTATTTGGTTGACCCCCTTGTTGTTTGGCTGTAGTTCGTCAAGTTACCGAGAATGTCGTACTTTTTGGCGCTGTTTTCTGGGCGGTCGGACTCAAACTCAGTCCACTTTTTTCCAATGTTAAATTTATAAAGTAAATAAAGATTGCTGGAGCCTTTTCTTAAATTTGTGAACAAAGGAAGTATTTAATAAATTGATAAAAAAATACGTTTTGATAAATTGTTTATCTTAGTGGGGATGAAGTGGGCGGAGATTGAGCCGACCGCCCTAACAGCAGCGCCAAAAACCTATAGCATTGTCTTGAACTTAGTGAACTACAGCCAAACAACAAGGGGGTCAATTTTCCAGGCGAGTGTCTAGACCTGTTCTTCTACGGCCGTGCTCTATAGTTATGCTGAGGATAGACACGAGGACTCTGACCTCGTCGTCATGGTCGTCGTCGGGGTCAGCCTGGTCGGCGCAGGTGCAGGGCAGCTGGTGGTGGCCCCTCAGGGCACGGTGGGGCGGCATGACCAGCGCGTCCCACTCCAGCAGACACTCCGCCAGCAGGTCATACTGGCCTAGACCTCCTCCATCGCTGCCCACAGAGTTCCTCTTAGGTCTGCGCGCGCTCTCCTCGCTGTCGCCACCTGTAGCTGGCGCATCCAAGCTCGCACTCTTCCTGTACCTGCAGCATACACCTACACTATTTACACACCTCTCCCTGCA
>PNEQ01066431.1:0-19342 GCA_003012365.1 Medauroidea extradentata | reverse complement strand
CGACACGGGTCGCCGCGGTGTGTCGCTACAGGCGTGCCAACAACACCACACACTTGTAGGTGACCACTGACAATGACAGTGTTCACGCGAGAAGACCCAGCGAGGTCGACACGGGTCGCCGCGGTGTGTCGCTACAGGCGTGCCAACAACACCACACACTTGTAGGTGACCACTGACAATGACAGTGTTCACGCGAGAAGACACAGCGAGGTCGACACGGGTCGCCGCGGTATGTCGCTACAGGCGTGCCAACAACACCACACACATGTAGTGCATGAAGTGACTGCTCCTCCTCTTCCAACTCTCGACATTACTTTCCTAGTGCTGCTAGTCACGTCACAGCGGGTGAAATATAACCACAATAACTGGCTACACAATAGGTGAGTTAGCGCCAAGAAGACCGTTGAGAAGTGGCAAATCTCAAAAAAACGGAGTTTGGTAATCGAATAGTGGCTGTTTTTAATATTGCTCAAGAGCAGTGTAATTGAAGTTAAGAAAGTACTGCAAATCAAACAAATGGTAATATCCTATTTTACAACTTTATCAAATATTGTTCTCTGAAATAAGGGCTTGTCAGGTTTCAAACTATCTCGGAACGTTAAATAGCCCAATAAAAATGTACCACATAGTAAAAAAAAGTATGGCGGTTTGTTTTAACTGTTCTGAGCCACAGAAAGGATGCGTATAGGAATACGCCCTTCGCAAACTGTCACTTTCGTAGGTGAGGGACAGGAATATTTACTGATACAACGATGTGCATGCTAGACTCCGTAGTACTGTGAACACTCTAGTATTAGCAGTTGACACATTGGCTGCTGCTACAGTTGTAGATCTCACAAGTATCTTGTCTCACTATATGTTTGTTATTCGTCGAGAAAACTTCAAGGCAAGTCTAACATACCGCAGTGTCCAGTTGCAAAATAATCTGAAAAGTAGACTTTTTAAAAAGCTTACAGTATGTTGAAATTTGTTTGCGAGTTTTTTCTATCGTAGAAACACCTGGATATCATTTAGAATGCATAGCACTTTTACGCTAAACATGTGAATAGAAATAGGTATTTTTAAGTCGGTGTAAAGAATGTTCTCTCAAATTCCATGGCTAAACTGCAGAACATAGTTTGTTTGGCACAACTGTGATACAAGCAGCGTGTGTACCTACAGAAAGCAATATAACTAGATTGTGTTCAAAGTTGTGGAGTATAACGCCTACAGGAACATGCGTTACCATCTCGTGTGTATGGCAGGTTGCATGGATGAAGGCGCACTGTGCAATATACAAGATATCAGATGATTGGCGCGTACGGAATGCGCCAAGATAATTTTATATAAAAAGAAAATAGAAAATAATCGTTGTAAAAAGTCGTAAGACCCTTAGTTCACGTGAAAGTTTTTATTAAAGGCATGTAAAACAAGAAGTTACCAGTATAACTAATAAACATACTTTCCTCAAAATGGGTGCAAATTAACTCTGAAGGTTCAAATTTTTTACGTACAACTTGGGATATTGAATAATATTATTAACACATATGATAAACGAAATATACAAAAAATAAGTCAGCTTACTAAGCAGTGTACCCATACCCAGTTTGATTAAAATGAAGAAAAAAATTTCAGAGATGTTTTTCTATCACAAAGATAAAAAATGGCTGCAGATTTCAAAATATTAACAAAGGATGAACGAAATACACTAAAGTAAAGCCAGCTTTGTAGGTAATATATGTGTACGAAGTTTGATGAGATTCTGAAAAATACTTCCTAAGATATGTTACACTATAAAAAATATTAAAATTGCCGCCATTTTGAAAATATGAACACAGAATGAACGAAATACTCCGAAATGAAGTTAGCTTTGTATGTGGTGTATGTTGAGACCTGAAAATTTTGCGTTTTGTTTTGGTCCCAAGCTATAATTCCAGCAGCTGTAAGTTCATGCCACTTTCGTAATTGGCCCGTGACTTATTAGACACTTGCTGCAAGTCGCTCAGCCAATAGTACAGAAGCAACTACATATCACTGCGTCATCGAGCAGCCAGTGAGCAGATAATGTCTGCTTGAATACGCACATGTTCTTGCAGGCTAGCCTGCATGTCAGTCAACACGCGAATTTTTCTAGAAATATGAACACCAAGTTTGATGAAATTCTGAGAAACATTTCCTAAGATATGTAATACTATGCTAAAATTATAAAAGTAGTGCCATTTCGAAAATAAAAATGCAATATGAACGAAATACACGAAGTCAAGTCAGCTTTGTGTGTAGTATCTGTGTACCAAATTTGATGATATCTTAAAATATGGTTCCTTAGATGTCTATATTTATCTAAAAATTTAAATGTCCACCATTTCCATAATATGAAAAGGCATAAATTAAATACATAAAAGTGAAGTCAGGGTGCTAAGTACTATATGTGTACAAAGTTTGACGAAATGAGGTCCACTGGTTTAGACATTTTTAACGGGTACACGCACACACACACAGACAGAAAGGTGATCTCACAAGCCTACTTTTTGTTCGGAAAGCAGGCTAAATAATAGGGAAGTGGATGTAAAGCGTGAGGTAATTCATGGATACAGACCGCACCACATGAATCTGTGACCAGTACTAGGACTTATGTGTACGAGAACAATGACATGATAGTGCTAACAACTACCCTACATTGCCGGTAGCTGGTATTGTGTACCTGCCTCGTAAACTAAGTCAATGACTACTTTTACCAAATAGTATTTTATACTTAGCTCTAGTCTCTTACTCACGTGGTGTTGTCCATATACGCTAATTACCATACAACGTGATACCTGTTCAGTTTGTATCATTCAATAACCTCCTCTATCCAACAGAACACAAGGCCTGATTCTATAGCTTCGCGTAGCCAATAACCGACCTACTATGTTCGTTCGCGTCCGTGAAGACCCGACTTCGATTCCTGGACCGGCCTTCTTGCGTTCGGTTTTACATTATTTCCTGGAACTACTATAAACCTATGGTAGGCATATTTACAAATATGCCTCAGTTATTGGCGAGTGTGGATTTTACACAGAAAAATACATGCAAGTTGTTTGCTTCCGTATTCCAAACTTGACGTTTTCTGTCCGTTTTCAGCTGTCCCTAACTTTTAAACCTATTTAATTATGTGTTTAATATATGCTGACGTGTGTATTTTTTGTTGCACACACGTGCTTATGTCGTGTATAATGTAAGTATATTGTGTGAACATATGATCTGGCATTAATAATTTCAAACCAAACTTTAATGATTTTATAATAGAGGCCATGGCTGCTTCCGTTCGACAGGATTCGTCTGTAATAACCTATATGTAGACTACACATAAGCCCTACTATCAACAACCCACTTACTTGCCTGACTTGTAAGGACACGCCGCGCGCCGTTTCGCTTCTGTACATACCTGCAAGGACTTCTATTTGCGCACTGTATCATTGTATTGCCTACCGTGGATCTTCTGCTACATTTATTGGTAAGAGTTTTTTTAATGTGTGAATATTTCTTTTTGCAAACAACAGTATTTTTAGCCGATAATAGTAAAGTTTCAGAAAATGCTACTTTAAATGCGAATTTTAAGAAAAAATAACTATATTAAAATTTTTACTAACATTATGTGTTGTGATTAAACTGGTGTATTGGTTCAAGTTTAACAATTAAAAAGCGTTTCTTTAAAACTAGATTTTAAAGTACAAACCTAATTTTTTTTCATTGAGTGTATTTTAGATAAATGAGCAATGCAGAGAGAGTGGCATAGATAAGTAAGCGAGGTGCGAGTGTACAGAGGATCTAGTGTTGTTGGTAGGACTGTATGTATGATGTCAGACCAGATAACAACACGTGCAAGCAGCAGTAATGACACGTGTGTGTGCCTGCGTCTGCACGCACGTGACTGGTCGCTATATACCTATATATCTCTACCATCGTTGCTACAGTCTTGTAGTAACTGCCTTTCTCGCTATATACTATGTGCATGGTCTATGTAACTTCATAATTTGTAATCACCATGGTTAAATGTAATATAAGGCGTACGCCTTAATTTCGTTCTGTAAAATTTAAAACGTAAATAAAATAAAAATAAATTGAAATAAATATATTCACGAGTTCCCCACCAAGATCGCAGACAAGCAGTTCAAATGGGCAATCAACGGTGATATTGTTAATATCTTAATATGTAAAATGAAGTGTCCTGACACACACACACACTCACTCACTCACTCACTCACTCATCATCGCACAGCCCAAACCGGTGCACCTAGAACCATGACATTCTGAGGGAAGCTTCCTCTTGCCCCGTAGGCACCCGCTAAGAATGGATTTTTTGAAATTCGATAATTAAGGGGGTGAAAAGGGGTGAAATGTGATTTCAAAGAATCCTCGACATCTCATTAACCGGGAAAGCTATCATAATTTTCATAACTTCAAAATATTTTCCAAACAAATGCATATTTGAGAATTTTTAGATTTTGCGAAATTCGAAAATTAAGGGGTAAAAAGCCGTAAAATGTGTTTTTTATTAATCCGTGATTTCTCCTAAACCATTTCAGATAGTGAGGTGACTTTTTCTTTAAAATGGTCTTAAGTAAATATCTAAAAATTATTTTTAGGATTTTTCGAAATTCGTCCTTGAAAGCTCTTAAAAAAATAAAACGCGTTTTTTATTAATCCCACTTATCTCCTAAACCAGTGGAAATATTGAAATGGTTTTTGCTTTAAAATAAATCTTTCGTAAATATAAAAAAATTAATTTCAGCATTTTTCGAAATTCGGCCGTGAAAGCTGTTAAAAAATATAAAATGTGATTTCAAATTATTATCTGTACCGCTTGTGCCCGTTGATATATCGAGATGATTTTTTGATAAGAATGAAGCTGATGTAAATGTCTGCAAATCATATTCAGGATTTTATGAATTTTGAAAATTAAGGATGTGAAAAGCAGTAAAATGTTACAGTCTCCCGAAAAAAGTGAATGATCATGGAGGAGAAATAATTCAACAGTTGTTTCTTTTTGCCAACCTACTCATAAATAAAACCTCTTTGGACCGTAACCTGTACATACGAAAGAATTATCACGGCCTGCGTTAAGCATTCACTCTGGTATTGTATAAAGTTTGTGGTGTGGGAGGAGTAGGGTTACGGGTTCGTATCCCTTGCAAGACTTTGCGATCGGGAAAACTTGACTATTTGCTGGATTTCAACGCACATACAGCTTACCATAAGATTACTGGCTTTATCTTGTACTTGTGCCTGTTACCCTATTTGACTAAGCCGATAACACAAGTAGCAAACATCAACTGGCCCACTTGTACAAATCTGATCGTGATAAGCAGCCCACATTCGGAATGCACCCGCGGCCACATGCGGCATACATGATGCGTAATGAAATCACCCACACATTAACAACAAGTGTACCACAAGCATTCTTAATATACTCTTATGATTGTGGGTTTGTTTGCTGAGTCTGCCTGTGGACCGTGTACTGAAATATGTCAGTCCTTTTAAACTAAGTTGTCCACGTTAAAATTATTTCAGTATGACTACACACGTATTTACTGACATGGCCTGATTAACAACCATTCCAGCAATAGTAGACGATCATACTAGCGAACATTGGCTGCTTCTACCAACAGTTGGCCAACTGGAGAATGATTGTATTTGCTACTAGGGAAGAATCCCACTATTGTAATATCTGATGCGGCCTGATACTGGTCTGCAGAAAGCTACGTTGTGTCAGACGAGGATCACCCAATACTAGGAACTGGGAAATTTTGCGAATTCAATGACCTGTAAGCTATAATCCATTGTACTATGCACACTCAAGCCCTGACTATTCGTTCATTGTCTGCTGTTCCACTGAGTAGCAGCTAGTTGACTAATATTCGGGGCTTGAGTATGCATAGTATGATGGATTCTACCCTACAGGTAATTGAATGCGCGAAATTTTCCAGTCCCTACCAATCATACATGTAGCGAGAAACTACAGTGTTTTCAAGGGTATGTTGGCGCAAACATTTTCGCGGTATACCATCATCTGTACAAATGTCACAACGAGCTATAAGCTGTTAACTGGCGTGTAAGATTGATTATTATGATCGGCGAGTTACGCATTAACATTCTCGACCTTAGAGAAGTGTTGGAGGAGAATCATACGGCAACTGTGCGCCTTGCTCTTAGAGGTTGATAGACTAGTAGTTAGTAAGGAAGAGTGAACCTTATAGTCCGTGTTCTTGTAAGGTCTAGCCGCGCTGCTTGTAGTCCAGTAACACGCTTGGTATGTATCTATAGGTGGTTCACTCTAAAGTGAGCGCTTCCCCAACAACTATAATAATCAATAAAATGTATGTATTAAGGTTGTTCAAGTAAGGCTTTGAGAGTTCTGCAATGTTTACACTAGATTTCAGTTAAATTGAAGTTCTTGTATTTAAAATAGTAAAGATGGCGGCATAATGGCTCACAGTTTATCCTGAACAATGAGACTGCTCGCTAGCACCTTGTAATATCTCTAGGACCCGGTAGTTTTCACGAAAATATGGTTGCCCCACTTTATTTTAGTGTCTTACGTGCACACCTGCAGCTCAACTTCATGATTATTGACAGTGTTTTTTTTTGTGCAGAGTCGTTATTCATTTGACGGTTCCAATCAATACATGGTTAACTGTGATACAACACGTCTGTGATTTGCGGGTTTAACTGGGTGTTAAGGCAGCCAATCACTGGCCACAAAGCAGAGATTCAGGTGCGCACGTACTGGTCCCTTAGCCTAGGAAAGGTTTTGAGAGAGTGGCACAGAACTTGAAATGTTATCTACTACGCAGCTACCCGCATCACATTTTCCCTCCCAGCCAGTAAGATGGGAATTGACGGAGCCCTGACTGCGTATTCTATTATTTATATGTGGTACTATTTCTGTATTCACATTGCTGCATATTCTATTTTTATTGAAGGAATTATGGCGACAATACACAACGTGAAGTTCGATAAGTATTAACCACGGGCAAAGTCGCGTTCGAACAGACAGTGTTAAATAAATAAATTCTAAATGAACCAATTTGAATGATAATTCGTACAAACAAATGGCATTTCACGTAAAATATGTTTAGATTTATTGTGATAGAAATTAATTAAAAAATACACTCATATTTACTTTTTTTTTTTTTTTTTTTTGTAAAATATGAATTACGAAATTACATTTTGGATATTAGTTACTTGAAAAATAAATAATGACAAAGTTTTTCTCATTGCAGTGTTCGTATACAACTTTTACGTAGAACACGTATTTGTTTTAAGACGTAATATTTAAAATTGATTCATTAATAACAATACATTTTAACATTAGTTCCTCAGTTAAATCCCTAGGCTGCTGGCGAGTAGAAGTCCCTTAGCTGTTTGCCACACACATTGGTATTGTTGTCTGTTAGTTCCTACACGAGAGGAACGTTTCTGTACTTTGAAAAATTTTTATTTTCACATTTTTACTGTAGTAAATTTCTACAGTGTGTGTGTTCATACGCTCGCACACCTCTCTCTATGTAATCACAAGGCATCGAGAAGTAGCTTAGTGATTTTGTTTTTACTGTAAGTTATATCATTTAAGTTTTACAAAAAATGTTATTGTTTGCAAGAACAGCAATCAGTAACCTTGCGAATTTTGTCTACTCTTATTCGTAATTTACGGATTATAAAAAATCTGAATTATTACGGGAAGAAACATTATGTGTATTGTCTAAAAGCTTATTAATGTTCGGCATGAGTGCAAATTTACGGTCTTTCCAGCACACTAGAAAAAATTAATACGTACAAATATTTTTGATAGGTGTGTGTAAGTTAGTATTTTTCATTAATGGCGTAATTTGAGGTTCGTTTATTTTGCTTTTCCTATTTTTGGCATCAGAGAAATTTACTTGTCATTCGTTTCTGTCGCCTGAGAGTAAAACACAGTTGTTTCACTATAGAGATCGCCACCAAGGCGAGCCGGGTTCAATTCCCGGCTGGGTCGGTCTCCGGATTATTACATGTGAGAACCATGCCGGACGATGCCGTTAGTCAGCGAGTTTTCTCGGGGACCTCCCGTTTCCCTCCCCCGTCATTCCGGCGCTGCTCCATACTCACCTCATATGCCATCCCTCCCCAGCGCTGAAGACCTCGATGTCAAGCGCTGACCAAAATCTCTAATTCACTAGAGAGATCGTGTAATCTTTCACGGTCAGAGTTATAGTTTTCAGGTTTTGTTTAATGTTTCTGTACTTTTGTCTCGGTGTCTTCTAACGGAAGTTGTCAAATAAGTTATGTGTAGGCCTAATTGGCGGAAATCATACATACATATACGTATAAAATATTTCCTTTAATTAATTTAATACATTTTCAGCTCTTAATGTGTTTTTCTTTGACACCACATCGAGACAGTTACCATAAATTACTGCCAGCGTCAACTGATGTCGGTCCGAAATACCGATATATATATATATATATATATATATATATATATATATATATATATATATATATATATATATATAGAGAGAGAGAGAGAGAGAGACAGAGAGAAGAGGAGAAGAAGAAGAAGAAAGGATAAAATAGAGTTACAAAACATATCCCACTGTGCATTTCATGAGCTTGCTAGCTAACATTGCATTGCTGGGCGAGTGATAAGTAGGGAAGAGAGTGGGAAATAATTGAGCCTAAACAGTCTCCCGGACTCTGTAGCCTGGTTTTATTGTACGACGATTTGATCGTCCACGACTAACAAGCGTTTACTATCTGTGAACCAGAGTTCTCGTTGACACAGTTTAATACGAAAACATGAATAGTAAAAAAGTTCGTTGAAGATATATGTACTGTACTTCATTAGAACATTCTAACCTTTTCCGTTATGTAAAGAGACTTCTACTAAAGGTTTATTCAACTATAACGAAGATCACGTGTATACAAAGTGTCTTAGCTAGAAATGAAGAAATTACTATAGAAATTATTCCTTCTTGCTTCAGGAATATTATGTAAATTTTTAGAATTCGTTAAAAATTGGAATTTTGATTGATGACCATGCTTACATTTACGGTCTCCCCAGAGTGTAATCGATGAAGAAATTAGTTGGTTTAGCCAGATTACACCACCGCAGACGTCAGAATAGTTTATTTTCTCGAAGGATATTCAGTAGCAGGCTTCCCTGAATTAATTCGTTCGATCCTGTGACAGTGGACCTGAGTTAGTCGCCGAAACTTGTGGCCGCGGCAGTTGACGCAAAGCTCTGATCCTGACGCTCGCTAATTAGTATTTATGACAGCTCGTCTCGCCTGGCCAGTCACCGCTAAAGGAATGTTGAGAATTAACTTAATGGCGGACGACGTAACAAAAACCAACAGAGTGCGCGGCAAATCACGCTGTGCTGTCCGGTGTTGCAAGTTATGAAGGCCATTCTTGTTTCATCAGACATGAGCATAGATGTAACTCTCTCATGTTACTTCGACCCACTGTGGTTCTCCAGTAGGCGTACTGACTGCGTCTCAGTCACTGCCGAGTATTGAAGTCTTTATTACGTGCATTGTATTCATGTTCCCATCTTCACCAACATCAGCTCTGTTACATTTATGTACTTACTATATTGTCCTGTGTGTTAAGTCCGCTAAGGTACTTTTTCTTGGACATAGGTTTATATGATAATATAATTCATAACAAATAATTATGAATTTCATAAATGCATAAATAATTGAAAATATTATTTTAGTACATAGTTTGTAACATATCTAATTATATATTATTTAAAATTAACTTTATATATGACTAGTAGCGGTATATTATATTTAGAGATGTTGCTATTATATGTTTATGTATTTTATATAATATAAGCAGTCTATAGTTTACACAATTTATTTCATAGGTCTGTAATATAATAGGTATATTTTATGTATATTTTAAACAAATGCCCATATTTGAAACGATATATTTCAAGTAATATATATTTTAAATAATATATTTCGAAAATTTTTGCAAACAGTGTAATTTAGATATATTTTGAACAGCGTATTTATTTCCATGAATTTTTACAGAATTAATATTTGTTTTTGGAACAGTATATGGTGTATTTAATAAAATTATTTTATTTTACACGTTACTTTTTTTTGTGTATGATATTTTATATTTTTATATTTTATGCATTGTGTTTTGTACGTTTTGTGTTACACAAAGGGTTTTATCATAGTTGTTTAGACAATCCCTTTTATTCATTGTGTATGCACACACAAAAGACATTTGCCTGTACAAGTACAAACTAGCAGTGCATCATTGCTCTGAATATATTAGTTCCCGCACAACCGGAAAGGAATAAATATTTACTGCTAATTTTTGAGTTTTGGTTGTTTATTTCTGTGGGGATGTAAAATAAACTACAGGATACGCGACGTGAAAAATCAACACTATAAATGAGCAGAAATTTTATCCGTTAAAAATAGTTCAATTTTTGCATGGATAATCGAATAATAACTGCTTGGTTTGGATAAGTAGTATTTTACGTTCATCTTTGCAGGGCAAACCTTTTCTAGGAGCTTGGAAACGAGAGCGGACATATAATAAATTGAACTTAAATAAAAATATAAAAGTTACCAATTTCTTTGTTAATGCCTCCTCGTACACAAAGCTTTCAGATATTGTGTTTCAAAGTTCTAAGTACGTGTGCCTTAATGAATGGATACTTTGTAAAACCAGAAGTTGTTATTTATGTTAATGGTGGCGTTATAATATTCATGAGCTAAGGCAAGATGTAAATAGAGTTGTTGAGGCTGGAAGCAGGTCGAGTTTCAGGGTCTTCCTGTCATAATCCTCTGTCCCCTTTCTCCTTTCCATCCTTCCTTCCTTCCATCCTTCTTCCCTGTCTCGACGTAGTGACAAGTCGCCTGAGTAAAGACCTATGCACAATTGAATACTTTAGCATTTGACTTTACGTTTCCGTTATTTTATGTATTACGTCAATACACAACACAAATGTAAAGTTAAAGTAATGACAGTTGAAAAACGATTGGAAATCTGTTTTTGAAACGGAAATATTGTGATGTAAATCATTATATATTTACCGTAAAATTATATCACGTAGATATTACAATAATAAACCCAATTATAAATTTTTTTCTTTTATTATATTTTTTAAAGAACAAAAGCAACGCTATCTATTGACGCAACTTAAAGTTCATTTACGAATATTTTTCCAACGCTCCTTACAAGGTTTTAGGAGTACATTTAAGAAAAACCTGTTACTTTCTCACGGAATCCCAATACTGGAGAACAAAACTATACTCAGAAATAAACATTTTTCGTTCTAGCATACATAATCAGCTGGTTCTTTGTGAACGGCCATCTTGACTTTGACTTTAGGTTTCAGTTTATCGGAAATGTAAAGTCAAGGCTGCTAGACTTTAGCTTTGGCGACGCCATTGTGTACGACTCCATAAGAAGCCATGCATTGAAAGCTATCGTAAAGTCAAATGTTAAAGTGAAATGCTTAAGTTTTCAATTGTGTATAGGGCTGAATTCAAGCCGCGGAGTAACAAGCGCCAGTGTTGCCAAGTGGAAGAAATACAGCAGAACATGACGTGCCATGAGACACGACAGAAATATGTTTACGTCGTTACAATTATTGTACCATAATATTGTAAGGTAAGTGGGCTTTACGTCTTGTCACAGTGGCGGATAAAGAGGGTCTGGGGGGGGGGGTAATTGGGGAAGTTCTTTCCCACCCAAGAGCCCAACCTAGTTTTAGAAATGTTATACTTTTTAATTCAAACTACTGAAAATGCAGTGTGTGTTGTGAAATTTGCAATATATTCTAAGAAACTGACTGTAAACTCTTTGAAAATGTTCCAATTTGTGTATGTTGTGTGTTAAACATTAACGTCCAAAATCTTCTCAAAGTGCACCATTTTGCATCTGAAAATCAAAATTTTTCCGAAAGAGGACCCCCGGACCCTCCGCTTTAAATCGGCCAACAGGTGCTAGCAAAAATATACAACCCCCCACCCCCCTCAATACCATTCTGGACACGCCCCTGTCGAGGTCATTATAGACGGCGATACACAACATAGTACAATGACAGGAGCTGAGAGAGCAGTCTTTGTTAAGTAACCATCCCAGCATGCACCTGGATCGATATCAGGAAACCATAGAAAACCGACACCCGGATGGCCGGAGCCGGGGATCGAACCTTGGTCCTCCAGAATACGAGTTCAAAGTGTTCTCATGGCGCAACCTTGCTCTGGACGTACAATACTAAAATATTCAATAAAGTAGATATGTTGTCTTTCTCGATTTAATCTCAAGTATTTGTATCAAAGGAATGAGAAATCCTGCAACATGTCCAACTCTATGAAATCATTCGACGCCCCTGGCTGCGTATAGTTGAGGCGAAACTTACTGCACTGAAACCCCCCGTTCCGTCAGGTCTCGGGTGGTAACTACGCTACCTCTCTATGTTTTAAGTAGGGAGACAACTTGGTTAACCCCAATAAACATTATGTTGATTGTAACATTTGACAAAATAGGGGGGATTCATTTTATTTACACTTTTTTGGAGATGTACTGCTCGTGGAAAAATACTGTATTTTATTATCTCTTTACTTGTTTTCGAGTAACACCATATACATATAACATAACGCTAGGGAGGACGTTGGAAGTAAATGTCTGCACCTTACGCAGTAGACAAATATTCACAAATCACACTAAAAGTTAATACCCGTGCTGGACAGTCAGTCATGTGCACTATTTCAAGGGCGACGTCTCATACCTTGATCAACGCTGTTCCCAGTCCAATGCTCCCGTAGTCTTGATGAACATACGCGGCGCGTTCCTTGCCGCTCGTGAAAAGTACGACGGTGGCTCTTCGTCGGTGGAAGGCAGTCCTCGGGCGATCCTTAAGAGCCAAGCACCTTAGCTCCTTACAAGCAGCGCAGTCTACTAGCTGGCTCTCCTTAAAACGTGCCAGACAATACAATGTTATAGTAGAGCTATGCATTCGGCCAACCCAGCCGAAACATTTTCATTCCACATTAGCTCTACACACACTGTCCCGCTTTTCAACATCACTCCGTCGAGGCTTGCTCGACCACCTCCGCCAACTCCCTCAGTAGCCGTTCCCAGTCAGTATGTCCCCTTTCTCAGCACTCCGGCTCTGCCTGTCCCTCGCCCACCAGTGCTGCGCGCGCACCTCAGCTGACCATACTTTCAAACCAACGCCTCCCCGCGGCAACATTACAAAACATATAATAATACAATTACGAGACAAATATCCATAGATAAAATTACTCAAAAACATCTGCAAAACACAATATTTGTCTCAGCACGAAGATGGTAACGCTGGCTAAGAACTGGTAACCAGCTCTTTGTTTGGAAGTTACATCACTTATACTCGTATGTATTCCCTTGGACACAGCGTTCCATGATTGTTATATAAACTAGTTCTGGCGCCTGAAACATTCAGATGCGGCCCAGTTTGTTGCCATCACTAGGACAGCCAAGACAATTTTAACACGTTCGTACTGAGTATAAAAACAACATACGGTCAGAGATTGTTTGGCGCTTAGTCTGTACGCGAAAAGTGATGGTAACGGGAGGTCGGTATCGACAGTACCAGTAGGGTGGAATTTAGGAAAAAATTCACATATATTTGTAGAGAAAATTCGGCAATGAAACCTATTTATGGTTTAGTGACTAACATTGTTTGAAAATAAAAATAGTTGTGATAAAGACAAATGTTCACGAACGCGTTATGTCGTGCAGAAATGAGTAGGTATTGTAGCTATTAAGTAATCAGAGAGTGACTTGAAGGCAGTTAAGTGTTGTATGTTGTGCTGTCAGTTAGTTTGATACGATCTGTAATTATGTACAGAATTTTAATTACCTCATAGGTATAGTCAAGCTCGATTATGATGGAGCACGTATTGAATAAAATTATGTAGTTAACAGAAGTGAATTGTATTTTATAAAACATACACCACAGACTCTGTGTATATAATACATTTGTATATATGTGTATATATATGTATATATATGTATATATACATACACATACATACACACACATACATATATATATACGCGCACACACCTAAATACTGTGTGTATGTGTAGCGTGCGTGGTGCATGGTTTGATGGTTTGGAAATAATTTGAACCAGCTACATTACACTGCTGAAGTTAATTTGAATATACGAACAACAAAAAACGTAAACATCTTCGAAGTTTTTTTTATTCTAAGGATGTATTCAAGCTTCGAATGCAAGTTTGCGCAGTTTTATTATATTTTGAATATTTGTGACTTTTTATCGAGTAGTGGTGTGAAGCAAGCCTGTTTTACAAAAAAAAATATTTATAGTAATTACGACAGTTCAAGTTTTTTATATTTTGTCATGCAAATTTATAAATTGTACCTTATTACCATGTTTATCTTTGTACTATAATGATTATTACAAGACACCAGCTCACAATAATTAAATTAATTATGTGGTTTTATTTTAAGTTTACTTTTATAATTTGAAAGTATAATTAGGCAATCATGACACTTGGATTGAAGGCGAACGAAGTGTCAAGAGTCCAATGAAATTGATTCATGAATTTTTCTAGTAGGCCTACTTCAACGAAAATTTAACGAAAATGGAAAATTTTGTATGTATGTATAATATACATATATATGAAAGATTTTTCACAAAATTTTGTAGTTCTATCAAATCTACATTTCTCATGTTCGTGTGTCAGAAAATCGTGGGAACTCTAAGCTCAGAAGAAGAAAAGTGTGTGTGTGTATGTATGTGTATGATTCCTGACAAAGTAGTGGTTTATCCTTAGCAACAGACATGTATATAGGCCTACGTCACGAAGTGGTATGACTTCACTAGCAGTAATAGCTATATTTGAACTTGTTGACTGTTTTCATCATACTCTACGCCCGTGGTTTAAGTTCTCCGTAGATTTTTATATTATGTTCCCATATATCATTAAGGCCTTAGAAATTCCATCTTAACTTGCCTTGTTGAATAGTTTAGATGAGGAGCTTCAAGCTGCCTCAGTATAGAAGATGGTGGACCTCATCTTCAAATTTCCTCAGTGCAGGCGCGGATCCATAAGGGGCCCCTCATTTGACCTTTTATGTATTGTTTATCTGTCTGTAAAATGTTACAAAATTTTTAAGTGATGTGTTAAAATTTTTTGTTTACGAAATACTTTAAATGCCACCATTTTGTACCTTTCTTTGCCTCGGGGTGTGTTTTGTATGTAGAGTTCACTAAACTGTGACTTGAGTCACTATTCTCCTGTATAACACACTCAAGTAACATATGTCCGGGCTCTGATATCTGCACTCACTTTCTTACACTGACTTCTCTTACGACGATACAACCCCCTTAAGTGAAGCGTCACGTATGATGCTTCCCTGCTTCATTTTGCATATGAGATTACACACATATATTAAAGTTTGAATTACTATTACTTTTTACATTACATTTATATTTTTCCTGTTTCCATTACATGATTAACAACTGTAGAACCTCTAGTTTAGTTTTTTCCTTCTCTTCCTAACGACTGTAATGAGACATCTGTAAGATTATAATTCCTTATCTTTAGTAATATGAGATTTAGAATTAATGACTTCGTGTCTTTAACCTTTCAAGTAATTTATTTACTGAAGAATCGTAATAACAACGATGAAAGCTTACTCACGGATGTATACACGATGCCTTAACAGGCAGCAAAAATAACTTAACTTGTGACACTTTAATTCACTAACATGTTTTCTGCACAGAAATCTTTCAACAAGAACTTTACGAGGAGCATCTTATAATAAAAACTGCTCCCGTCCATGGATGTAGTTTGGTCGAGGGAGCGGGACCCAGGTGGGGGGGGGGGGAGGAGGGTACAGCTGCCTTCTGTGGCGGTGTGTTTACGAGCGCAGATTTTCGGTGAGATCTCGCCTACAAGGACTTCCAGCTGTAGAGACCTGCTCGCTGTTAATTGCTGCTATAATATTAGCTTCTCCACACCGCTAATTAAATAACAAGTGTACTTCAGCTTACTCATGCCAAGTTTCAAGTAACAGAATGAGGTTTTCAGACCGAGGAAAGCGCATGGAACAAGATTTCGCACGGATACAAGTGATGTATTTCAAATATGCAAATGTTTTTTTTTTTTTTTTTTTTTTTTTTTTTCAGCCAGTGTGACTTGAGCGTATAGATAGTTGTTCGAAGGAAAAAAAAAAGTTTTATAACACTTCAGAAGTTAACCCCGAAAATAATAATAGCCGCCGTCTATATTAACGTCGCTATCGACGAAACTGAAACCTACTGACCTTATTACCTTGAACTATCCTCAGTATAGTAATAGTTTACTGAATTATTCTTGAACTGTGAATCGTTATTCTAAATGCATTCTTGCTAGTGCTGCTGCAAATAAACTACCTCGCCATTAGCCCTATTATGAGAACACATTCGAGGTGTTACAAACTGACGGTCCATCTATGTATAATATCTCGCTGTTTTCAATAGTTTATGGGCTTAGACCCCGTATTTTTTATATATATATTTGTGTCAAACACTGTTTAACTTTTGCGCATAAGATAACATGTCATTTCTCCAAATAAAAAAAAATTGGGCCCCATAGATTTTTCATAATCACTCATCATTGTCACAAAATGGACGTTGCAGTGTAGAGAAAATTAAGAAGTTAGTAAGTTACAGAAACAACATAACTTATATCAATACTAATTGCTATTACCTACTTCAAGACACCCTTGCGATTATAAAGGGATAAATATTTGTATTTTTTTATTGATGAAAATGAGTAAATTTTTGCATAACTTAGAGTTGTGGCTGTTACTGAAATTTTCAAAACTAACTTTTGTCAAACATGACTTAAAATGTATTGATGCACTGACTTCCACTTCCTGTAATCTTTATTTAATATGGTAATTACGTCTTCTTCTTCTTCTTCTTCTTCTTTCTCTACAACGCGACTGCCATTCTGTGACTGACAAGTGATTATGTAAAAAATTATGGGGCTTAATTTTTTTATTTGGGGAAATGACATGTCATCTGACGTGTAAAAGTTGAACAGTGTTTGGTTCAAATATAAAAAAAATGAATTTTTACGGGTTCGACGTCCTTATAGTTTGTTCAAACAACTGACACAGTTGTATTGGTATCGCGGGTCGTATATAACCTTGACGTTATATTCCCAGAGTGGTTGCTACCTGAGGTAAATGTAGCGTTGATGGGTGGGTTACCTCGTGGTAGGTCTACCACAGCCCCCCACCACCCAACCCCAAGATCAGGACGCTGCTGCCTCTTCACCACACATATTCCTAAAGTGCGCTCAACACCTGGACAATCTTTCTTTTCCAAACTTAGATATTGCGTTATAAATTTATATATTTTTCATAAAATCACATCACCTCAATATCTCGAATATAACCCCCAATTATTAAGACGTTTATAATCTTTTAATATATTTGACAGTAAAAATAACAGCAGCGTCATCTATTGACAAAACTTACTGTTCATTTACGAATACTCTACTAGCGTTATTTCCAAGGTTTTGCGAGTACATTTGAGACACTTCTTATTTATTTCAAATGAAATAGAGTTACTGCAAAATAAAACAATGCTTTGGTTCTCTTGCAACGGCCGTCATGTGACTTGAGTTGTCAGTATTTCGAAAATATAAAGTCAAGGCTACTTGGCTATCTCTGTGGACCCTGTTATGTACGACTCTATAAGAATCCACGTATTGAACGTTATCGTAAAGTTAAATGTTAAAGTTTTCTGTTGAGTAACCGCCTTAACACTGATCCCCCATTATTTGTAATGTTTTGAAGCTTGGTGGGGAAAGAAAGAACGCATACCAACATCTCTCCACACGTAATGTAAATGTATGAAATGTAACTGACATGGCAACATTGTGCTACGAGAGATTACAGATGTGAATGTGTTGAGTGCTGCTAGGTCTGTCTGGCTTCTCTCCATAGTTGCCAGCTGTCTTGTCTTGATGTTCTTACATCTCTACAACTGCCGTGGCCGCCATAACTGTACCTTCTATCATTTATACCTGGCCATTAGCTGTCTGTGTTAACAAAAATATTCGACACCAACATTACTCTCCAAACTATATTCATTTAGTTGTTAATTATAATATTTCATGTTGAACATTGTTTGGTCAAGTTTTACGATTGTCGCCTGCCACATTGCCAAATTGTTTACATATTTTGGGCTGCCCAACACTTGAGTGATGTCTGCTTAGAAAAATACTACAGACCGTTACAAACTGTAGTATCCATTTCAGATAGCCTACTCTGGTAATATTAAAAATACTGTCGAGGCCAACGAACGGTAAAAAACACGAGTTTTTTTTCTTTCGGCTGTGAACATCCTGGTGTAGAATCTCATCAAATAGTACACGTGTGTAAGCATTCCTTTCAACAATAGCGCCGCGCTGTTTGTAAGAAGACTGCACGCTTATTCAGTAGGCCTACCTTGCCCGTAGTGGTTAGGATGAGCTTGGTTCGTCATATGCCCGTTCTACAGTGAAACAAACATAAACGAGAGGAAGCGGACACGTAGCACGCAAACAAAACGAGCACACGGAGTGAAACACGTTTTATATTCTACAATGCACGAAAACTCATGCGTAAACGCCCGGACTTGTAACTTATGAAACTGAAAAGTATTTCTCAAGTCAATTTCTGACGTTAGTAAAATATTAATTTCACATTTGTATGTATTAACATGTTACAAATAGTATAGCAAGGACATGTAGGTAATCCTTTTTTTTTTCTATGAAAATATAAATGTTAATAGCCGCGTTATTATTACTTTATAAAATTAAGTTTATGTTTTACGAATCGTTTTTTTTTCCCGCACGTTTCATTTTTCAAATGGTACTTCACGAAAAGTGTTCCGTAGTCTGTTAGTCACTAATCATAATTGTAAAAACAATACAAGAGGGCGAATTTAATTGTTAACCATGAAAACTAGACATGTAAAAATGATGTAAACGAAAATGGCGGCGAAAGATGAAATGCTCTATTGCTATTGGCTACACGCAAGCACGGATACGTAAGAGTTAGGAGTTATTAACCAGCACTCTTGAGTTTCCGCTAGCGTATCCGTGTCCGCTTGCGTGTCGACTGTAGAACACACTCGGAGTGCCATGCGTCTGCGTTTTCGCGATACGTTTGCGCTTGCGTGTCGACTGTAGAACACACTCGGAGTGTCATGCGTCTGCGTTTTCGCGATACGTTTGCGCTTGCGTGTCGACTGTAGAACACACTCGGAGTGCCATGCGTCTGCGTTTTCGCGATACGTTTGCGCTTGCGTGTCGACT
>PNEQ01066429.1:0-19342 GCA_003012365.1 Medauroidea extradentata | reverse complement strand
GAATGAGCACCACCTTGTGGTACATTAAGTACTACGACTTAGTTACAATTAGGCCGGCCTCTGTTGCGTAGTCGAATGAGCACCACCTTGTGGTACATTAAGTACTACGACTTAGTTACAATTAGGCCGGCCTCTGTAGCGTAGTCGAATGAGCACCACCTTGTGGTACATTAAGTACTACGACTTAGTTACAATTAGGCCGGCCTCTGTTGCGTAGTCGAATGAGCACCACCTTGTGGTACATTAAGTACTACGACTTAGTTACAATTAGGCCGGCCTCTGTTGCGTAGTCGAATGAGCACCACCTTGTGGTACATTAAGTACTACGACTTAGTTACAATTAGGCCGGCCTCTGTAGCGTAGTCGAATGAGCACCAGTTGTGGTACGTGAAGTACCTCTACTTGGTAATGTTTGGCCGGCCTCCACATCGTAGTCGGTTAGACACCGGTCGCAGTACGAGAGGTCCTGAGTTCGAATCCCAGCTCGGACATGGCTGTTGTTTTGCCCTTCAACTCTCTTCACCCTCACTGGCTTTACGACCTAGTTGTTAAAGGAGGGAGGGTTTAAAATCCTCTCACCTTCACCGTAAATTTTTCTAAGTCGGGCCACATTGAACTTTATATTTCTAAGACACTTTAGTCATTTGTTGCAATAAAGCTTCGTCTGGGTGGTTTCCGATTACTGTATCCGTTGTCGAGTTTCGTAAACACGTAGATAACAAAAATATTAAAATATTACAGCCAGCAGAATTCTTCTACCTACTCACTGTATCCCGACTGTGCCTTAAAACACTTATGCGACATGTTTCTCGTAACTTCCAGTCAGAGCATCGCCACGAGATTTCTGGACATTCAGTTAAGTGAATTCAACAGATTTGTGCCACGTAATGGGAGATATCTTGCCCAGAGGCATATTGTGTGCATGTCAGTGAATCGTGGTAACAGCGACGATTTGTGACAGGTACTCAAGGGACTAGGCGGTATTGTGTGCTACGAGGAATAGAGTCGAAGAGTGTATTCTCAAGGGACTTGGCGGTATTGTGTGCTACGAGGAATAGAGTCGAAAAGTGTGTTCTGCGACTTTTATAACACTCTCTGTGTGCTCATATGTGAGTGTGCATACAAACATTTAATGAACAGAGAGCTTGCATAAAGGGCTGGGACATTATTATTTTTAATTTATAACAGATATATGTTTCGTAATTATTTGTTTTGCTTGTCCTTAATTCGTGATATTAATTTAGACGAGATTGTTAGTAATATTTAAGAGTTGTATTGCAGATAGCTGTAAATGAATTTGGCTTTAATTATTTTGATTAATTTAGTCTTAGACCTCCAGTGTTTCTCGCCTAACTTTTAACACTCATGTCAGAAGTGGGACGGAAACACTTATTAAAAATATAAACTAGTTAAAGTAAGTGTGTGTAAATATGCATTTTCACTTACATTTTGAATGTTTAAAGAAAAGTAATTTTATGCTAATAATTAAATGCTTACAAGAATTATTGCTAGTGAGTTGAAAGGATTGTGAGCCTTGACAAAGTGACAATGTTAATGAGAATGTAGACAAGAAAACGGACAGTGTTTAAGATAATGTCGACAAAAAATTGAAGGAATCAGGGAGCTTGTGCATACAAACGTTGTGTATGTGGACTTAAATTAATTGTTTTTCAAATGGTATACCATAATATCGGCGGTCTTAGTGACTGTGTAAAACTTGACAGAAAGAAAAATTGGAAATGTGAAAGACGGTGCAGAAAGAGGTGTTTGTCTTAAGGACAGAATGATAGAAATTCCTATATTGGAAGACGTGTGGTCAGCATCGGCATGCGAAGATAGCAACGCAGGGAAGTCAGAAATGAGGTACGAGGTTAACGACGGAGAGAACTCTGCAACGTCAGATCGGTGGCAGGAATGTCACAGCACATGAATTCAGATGGTGTTGTCGTGTCTGGGGTTGGAAAAGAGGTTAGAATCAAACCTGCCACTTATGATGGCCACAAATTATGGTGTATCAGCACCAATACGAGATTATCGCAACCCTGAATGGCTAGACAGCAGAACAGCACGGCTACTGCCGGTCAGCCATGTTGAGAGGTCCTGCACACATTATATTCCAATCTCTGCCTTAGCGACATTTTCTATAGTATTTTACATTAGTTTCTTGTCCAGAGCTGTGCTCCTGTGACCGCAATTTCTGACATGTTCACCATGCTCAACTTTAAAGTCGCAGCCAGCGACCTGGGGACTCTCGCTAATAACTTTGGCAAGACATTGTGAGGCAAGCCTATCAGTCACTCTAAGAGGTCCAGAGGAGGAGCGGGAAGTGATTGCGAATGGCTTCTTCATTGATATCATTACTGATATGAAGATGCGGCAAGCAGTACGCCGGGCAGTACCACACCATACCCTTAGCTCATGCAATGGAGGTTGAGTTGTCATGGCGAATTGTTTTGCGGTGCGAATAGTGGCACTGACAAGTGATGAAAAAGGGAACCGCGTCGAAAATACTCCAAAGGAAATTGAGACTCCAACGAATGTCATTTACAGATATTTGGTGCTGCAGAGCATCGCGTCGACCACAAAAGCGACTGTGGACGACCATGACAGCCCGTGCCGACGAAATCGGCGAGGGAACCGGTGTCGAAAGCCACTCGAGGCCAACCAATCGGTCAAAGATTCAGGAAATATGTGAACACAAGTCTTTAAGATTGAAGTTTGGTGATTGCTTATGGTAAATCCCCACATTTCAAGTACATTCGGTGAAACAAGAACTTAATGCATTGCTGGTAGAAGGTAGCTTGTACGATGAAACCTAACATATGGTCTTTGATACAGGGGCTACCAAGCTTGAATACAAAGTCTACATAGCATATATTGAAGATACATGTTTATTATTATACATTTATATGTACTGAGCAAACTAGGATGTTGTATTGACACTCGACTGGGGATCTTGAGAGTAAGTGAAACAGTGGTATTTATAATACCTCGACCAGAATTAGCCTCACCAGTCTGCTATTCAGTAGTTTGGTTTTAGGGCACTGAGCTGCCAGCCTCAAGTGAAATTGCAATGCCGGGGTGCTGTGTAGATAAATGTGTGATGTTCTTAGGATTTATTGTGCCATTGGGTCGAAGGCCTAAAGTTTTATCAAACGTGGATAACATGACTGTTACAATAAAAAAACAATCACGTACAGCACAATTAGTCTTGAGGCGGCCACAGTTGTGGTAATGTAAGGTTTCCCAAATAATCACAGCTGGGCCATAAACCTTAAAGGAGGATTATGTTAAGCACACTCTGCAAACTCCCTTATAGAACTCTGACAGAAAGCAAGGAAAAACCTAGATTGGAAACAAAAGAGGATTTATTCAGAACTCTCGATGAAGGAAAAAAATATTTTTCATGTGGTGTACGTGACCTTGGTAGGACATCTGTCGCATGCATGTCGTATGGACGCAGGAGAGGCTAGATGTATCAAGCAACCTCCTTGGCAGATGTCTAAGAGGTTTATGACATTCTGCAGAAAAATTAAGGATATCGATGTGAAAGAGCCATTAATCAGACCATGACCATCTGCCATTGTGTTGAATAAGAACGAAGCTGGCTCTGCAAGATTTTGTGGAGATTACTGCCAGGGGAATGATATGACCAGGAAATCCATTTACCCACTTACTTTGCTGGATGACACATTGCATAGCCTGGCTGGGTAAAAATGGTCCTGCATCTTCGACATGAAAAGTTTTTACTGACAATTTGAAATGGCCCCAGAAGATAGAGAGAAGTCTCCTTTTTCTGTACAACGAAAAGGGACTCGGAAATTCATGGTCGTGCCTTTTGGAATGTGCAATACTCGAGTGACATTCAAACAACTAATGGTAGTACTATAGTATATTGGTCAGATTTATTTAGATTATATTCTGATCATAGGGAAGACATTCGAAGAGTAATTTACATGTCATTATTAGTTGTTGCAGACTGTAATTTCAGATAATTTTAAGCTAATTCCCACAAATTGCCACACATTAAAAAAGTGAATATCCTGGGATACACTATGTCGGCTGAAGGGATTATAAGCCTATCCTGAGAAGACAAAATGAATCAAAGACTAGCCACAGTCAACTGATCGGACACATTTTGCATTAGTTTTCCACAAAGGGAAAGCAATTTTCGACAGTATTCACTGACTTGGAGCAGCGCTTCAGAGGCAAGTACTTACCACACGTCCACCATGCCCAACTAAGAAGCCGCACCCAGAGATCAGAGGAGCCACAGCAAGAATTGTGGCAGGACATTGTGCGACTCGCCCATTTATCGCTCTCGAGGGGTGTCCAGTAGAGGCACGAGATATCATAGTAGTCGGCTTCTTCGTCGAAGCAATCACCGACGTAGAGGTGTGACATGCATTGCGCCTGGCTGCCCCAATGACTGTGCAGAATGCCCTCGCCAGAGCACTGCAGATCTAATCTGCAAGAGGGCCGTCAACTCGTCATGCTCTGCAGGAGGTAGCACTGTTGGGTGACGAGAGAGTTAACCGCCTAGAGAACATCCTGAAGATAATGTAAACCACAATGAATGTAATCAAAAATTTAATTTCTTTGATTTCATGTCTCCCTCTACTACAGAGGCAACCAAAGTGTTGAAAGTTTGAGCAACATGGACACCTGAGAGTCCAGTGCATGCTGCTGCAGCAAAATGACACTAACCAAGAGCAATATGAGACTACCCAATCCACCCAGTCATCGGGTGTGCCTCGCTCTCGACCAGAGGGGCGACCGGAGTATTAAATGTGTGGATGACACGGACATCAGAGTGCCCACATTGGTAACATAATAGCTGTAGTAGTGAGCCAGGACGATATCTTATGGAGATAAGAATGGTGACGGTAGAGGAAAAGGCCTCAATATTTCTTCAAATACGCTGAGTGAAACAAGAGTTTGATGCAATCCTAGTGTAGGGCAGACTTGGTAATGTTTCTTGCCACATGGTTGTAGACACCGGAGCAACCATTACTGCTGTCTGACCGGACATCTTGAGGGCTTCTCGCCAGCAGTCACAGGGCCTTAATTTCGGACGATGCTTTCTGACGACAGTGACAGGCGAGACCACACCAGTGAAAGGGAATAAGATACAAGGGTGGCCTCTACACTTAACACGAATTGTATATAACCTCGATGTGTTAAGCAAAGAGTGCTGCACAGACATTCAGTCGAGATTAGGTACTAAAGACCGGCAAATGAGAACTGGTAATGATGCCACGAAATGAAATATCCTCGCCAGTCAGCTGCCGATTAGTATGTTGCGAGACGACTGTGCTGCCGGCATCCAGTGATATTGTGAGCCCTGCACACTGTCAAGGCAATTTTGTGTGGTGTATAGCTCTACTCAAACATATAGGAAGAGGAAGTGGCTTACCTTTTGAGGTGGGGTAGCAAGAACATTGGTTTCTCTGGGCTCTGGAAATCTACATTTTCGAATGGTCAACTAGACGGACAGTACAATCCGGCTTGAGAGGGGAAAACATAGGCACATATAAGCAAGTCTCCCAAATAAATACAACTGACAAGGGATTCATGAAGTCAGAGGACCTTGATGACCCTATGTCAGAACCATGCAAGGAACTACAGACTAGAACTGGAGAAAACCTGAACCGGAGACAAGAAATAATGCTGCTGGAATATAGCTCTGTCTCCCGAGCGATATGACGTTCGGATGACCGGCAGAGGAACACCAGATTGCATTCTCTGTACATGCCAGAGAATTATGTCACAAATTGGTTTACACTCACAACCTTGCCCGGCGTCACCTTAGTTTTAACACCGACAAGATGAAGACTCGCTACGATAGGAATACAACTGATGCAACATTCCAAGACCGACAACTGTTGTGGTTGTACAACCCTAAGAGATAGAAGGGGTATTGCACCAAGCTACACAAGAATTGGGAATGCCCTTATGAAATATTAAAGAAGATGGTTGATGTGGTGTTTCGGGTTGTTCGTCAAGGCTCTCGGGTTACAGAATCTAAATTTGTCCACATAGATGTACTTAAGGAGGGGACAGTGTTGTGTGGCTGGAGGCATGTTGCATTATACTAGGTGGACAGCCCGATGAGTCGACCACAGTGATGTTAGGGTATTCCTAGGGGTACTGCAATACGCCCGAGAGACGTCATCGGGATTCCCTGATGAAGCCTCTGCCTACACGATTCTCCGAAAATAAGAATGAGGTAATGTCTATTTTAGGCCTCTCGTCACCATGTTGCGCCGCCGATTGACGTCACTAAATGAGCCATATAAATGCCTCAGAATTTCAAAATAATGGAGTTCTCTGGAAGTCTTATGCGTGACTCGAGTGTGGTGTGTGTCGACGAGGAGCTACTTTGGAGGCGGCGTCGAGGCTGGGTGACACCAACGGGCTGTGGAAGGGAAGAGCAACACTTGGGGTGTTGTATCAACTGCAGCAGTGAAGAAGGAGTCAACATGCTACAGAGAGGTGGTGAACTGTTGAGAACAACACTGGAGAAGTTGTATCAAAGAGAGCAGTAACTGGCCTCTTAAGGAGACTGTCTACCTAGTGGTTTTAGACAAGGTTCGGTACCAGCAGAAAGACTGGTGGCTTTGTGACGTCCGAGTCTACTATGAGGCTGCAGACACATGCCTTCTGAGCAGTATTGGGCGAAACAATAACAACTACGGGTCGACGAACAAATAGGAGGTGCGCGACGGGAGTCGAAGACCTCAAGAAGGAAGACAGCAGTGCACTCGGGGTGCTGCGCAGCACATGGTGACCCATCACAACTTCAGACTTTTTAGGCTGGACATTGTGACTATTTGAAAGACAGTTAATTGGATAGATGACTGAACGTTTATTGTGATTCGTAGTCTTTAATTAACTAATGGTAAACATTTTCGTTTTTAAACGTCAAAGTTAATTAACGTTCTGTTGCGCAGTAGTAATTGTGTGCATAATATGTGTACTGGGAAATCCATAGTTGATTGCTGTTTTGTGAATTTTGAAAGCTTTGTGAGCTTGTAAATCAAGAACATAATAAAACTTCTAATTTCTAATTATGCGACCTCTAAGAACTCAGAGAATTGCCCACATGTAATTTTGCAAACTTACGGCCTAAATATGTTATAATCATGTTGCATCATACGAGATTGTACTGTACGAAAAGATCTTACGTAGTTGACGTAGCAATACGTTTTATGCGTAATAATCTTACTAGAGACTTGCCAAACAAATTATATGTCCTTACTACTTACATTAAAAATCGCAATACGTAATGTATTTATTGTATGTAATAAGCAAGTGTGAGCTTTGAATGTAACATTTTTATATACAGTCAGCAAGTTACAGAACACAAGTTTGTCTCTGTTTGAATCGAAGTATATATATATTAAGTATAGGGAATATACGGGATGTTATTTGCCCATGCATACCACACTTTCAGCAACACTCACATTTACATTTTATCACACTAAGAGATAGTAAAAATAAGCTACGTTATTATACAGCGCAAGGGTCGCGGTGGTCAAGGGGTCACACCTCTCGCCTCCCACCTGGGTGATCCCAGCTCGATCCCCGGCGGGTTCGGTCCCGGATTTTTCGCATTTGGGAAACGTGGCGGACGTTGCCGTTAGCCGGCGGGTTTCCTCGGAGAACTCCCTTTCTTATTCTGTCACTGCTCCACACTCATCTCACCTCACCTAAGCCATTCTTCGGGTTGGACGGGCGATAGTTATGTGTCTCGCTAGTGGAGCAGTCGGACCAACCATCACCCCGGCCTTCTCTCTTACACACTGTGACACTGCCCGAAGGAAAACTTAGTGGATTTTCATTTTTCACTACGCAGTGAAAAAAATATATATAAAACATTTTTCTGATGCATTGTTACGAGACACCTATAACATATCCGAAAAAAAAATTACCTGACAAATCTAAAATATTAAGAGTTCTTTTAGTTATATATTACACTGTGATTTAATGATAAGGATTGTTTATATCAGCTCCTAGTAAGAGTCAGTGAGAGTACGTCTAAACGAAGCAGTACATATGCTACAAGCCCACACACACGTGTATCACCAATCGAGTTGCGCAAAGAGGGTTTTAAATTAATTAAAATGTACTAAGTATGCACAAATTTAATACAAAAACTACCTACGTCATCAATAACGGTGAACTGAAGAATTCTTATCGTTATCGAAAAACCACTGAAAACGAATTGCATTTCATCGAATGTAAAAAGAATATTCAAAATCGAAGTTGTGAAGTAAAACGTGTGTTTTCGTAAACAAGTTGCGGTGAGGTGGTTTTACTGTCATTTAACAAAGAGGTCTTAAAAGCCGATGCCGATAAAGTTACGTAAAAGGACAATACAACATTCACACCGCAGCCAGGCTTCGAACCCAAGACTTTCGCACCGTAGACAGGCGCATAAACGACTACGCTACGGAAGTCGGCTACGAGACATGATCTACTGCAAATAATCGACAGTAAAATTATTTAGACTGTTGCAGTGTAAGTACCATTTGACATTAACCGTATCTGTGCATTACGAAAATGTTAATTACGAGGGAAAAACACCCACGATGGGTCAGCTTAGTCATCATAAAAGTTTAAGTTTATGTTTTCTGTTTCATAACTTCCACGGCCACATGCATGTTTGCGTCTATTGGTACATGAACATCACGAATATTCCACTTGGCTTCTAGGTGTTCTTCCCTTGTTTCCTACGAACTGCAGGTATGCTTATCACACACGGAAACAGAAGTAGCACCGTTGCAGTTTTAGTATCTGGTTAGTTTTATGAAACCTTATAAAATAAATTTATGTAAACGACTGTGGCAATGTTGGTGAAGTGTCTGCAGTGTGCAAGTGTAAACACGAACACGTTGGCATATTTTAATTTTTCATGAGAATTTGAAATGATCTCAGTTTTCAGGCATCTAAATTGGAAAATAAAATTGCCTACTATGTGCGTCAACTAAGACTACAAAAATATGTTTCCATCATGACAATGAGTTTTTTTAATAATAATTTCTGTCTTCCGCAGCTATTGTTTATGAAATACTGGTTTCTGGGTTGTAGCGGCGTCACTGCCATTTCTCTTCCCGACGTTTCGGAAGACATTCCAACCTCCTTCTCCACTTTTTGTAAAATAAGGTTTTTTGTCAAATTGCACGTTTTATAGTTAAGTTTGGAATATACCTCTATAAATAAGTTGTTGTAATAGTGTGTTACAGCTGGATAGTCTTACGGCAAATTCGGAATGTGTTCACTACGTTATGAATTAAATTTGTGTTAACCAAAGTATATCTCGATATTACTTGGCAAAGAATACCACTGTTCTTCAAAGTTCGACCGTTTAATCTTCAGAACTTTTAACTTCAGCTAATTGAAAACAGTTTTGACGTACAATTATTTTCTATTTTTAATCGAGACTGTGCAACTGATACGTCCAGCAATAAGTAAACTAATACGTGTATCATTAAAATACAGGACTGTTTGTTGTAATAATTTATGAACTGCCGTCGAAACCAGTTTCATAAGGCCAATAATTATAGCCTTCTTTTTATTTCCGAGGTTTTACTTACGGAACTTGCTTTAAGTTATTGTTTTTGAAAATTAAGTAACATTTTCCCCGCTATTAATCGCTATTTAGGTCAATTTAACCATAACACTTTATTTTGTCATAAACATATGAAATATTTAATTTTACGCTTCATTAAAAGAGCATACCCAAACATCAACTTTCGCCGAAACTTTGCCGGCGTACCAACCAATAGAATCAGTTGTTAGATGTCCCCTCGACAAGTATTTTAAGACTATTGCATTTTTACTTAGTTACGAATTGTATGTAGGTGTTCATATATTACTTTCCGCATTGTACATTTCTACTGTTTTCTTGATTTGATTACATCATATTTGTGAGATATTTTAGTACAGTATCTTTTTACTATCAGTCGTATCTTAGGTACAATAGATTCATCGACAAAATTAGTTTTCTCTGGTGTGCGCAATGCCTACGATTTTTAAACAATATATTCTACATTTCCATCTGAAGTTTTTTTCCGGTTGTTTTTTACTATCACAGAACTGCCACGTTCACAACAACAGTTCAAATATATTTCGTGACATGATAGAAGACACAGTACATATCCTAAAAATGGATCAGTTGTCCAGTAATCACTTACTGATGGTGCCTTCACAAGTCAAAAATGATATTATTTCTAGAACGTATGTAACTTCCTTTTCTATTGGTAGGTTCCTATGTCTTATGACTAAGTTACTACTTGATGATATGTCAGTGTTACTGAGCTCCAGCACGTCTTCTAAACGAAAACGTCCATCAAGTCATCCACTACGAATAATTTTTAGCACTTAAATTCATATAGGTCAGTTAGTTCTCCTGTCACTTCTGAACTGAACCCAGCTTCTACAATAAAAAAAATTGTCCAATTTCTTCAGGATATAGCCAGAAACTAACGTATTCAACATTCGAGGCAACCTAGTTGCCTCACTATTGTTTATTACTTTTTTCGGAAATCTGAAGGCAATGACTTTACAACATTACGTGAAATAAGAATTTCTTGTGCAATAATTTTACAGTGTTACTATGATGTTTTGCAAAATATTTAAGATAGTTCCGGCTGCTGTATTGTATGAAATCTCGTACATGGCTGGTGAGTTCGTAGCGTCGTTCAAAATTTCACATTATTTTGAAATATGTCCATGGATGTGATTGATGTACAATTGCACTCTGGAGGAATTATTCGGCAATTTTTTAGTATTATATTCCGAATCCTTGAAAAGGAAACACTATTCACTTGACATATATTATTAATAATATAAATAATTACCACACTTTGCGATAGAATCTACTAACTTCGATAAAATGAGGACTCCTTTAATTTTTCTTTCAGCCATTTTGCGAACATCTTTAATATGTTTGATCTGAAAACTTCTCTAGAACAAAAAACAAGTGTAAAGGTTTCACCAATCTCAAGACGTAACATGTTTGGCCTAAATGGTGACAATTTTTTTTTTTGGTATTAAATGCGATGGAGAGTGCTCAATTTAGTGAACAGACTATATCACTAAATACTTAAGCAGTGTCCGTTAAACTGTTTATTGAAACCAATTATACATTATAAACACTGACATATAGTTTTGGGGCAACTACAAAAATTCAGTGTTAACCACACGATACACTAACGTGTGTGCACTAACAAAACATGTTTGTATAAACCACTGTATTTTTTGTGTGTAAAATCCAAGGAAGAAAATTTGCATTTACACTTCAATTTGAGTTACAGATATCGAGTTAGCTTTTCGTACTATTTTCAGCACGACTATGCATAGCATATTTGTAATTTTATTTTGGTGACAATAGTGTGACGGTGACGACATGTCTGCCTACGTAGTGGTTTGGAGTTTGAATTCAAAACATGCTTATTATTTTATACAGTTAGTTATGGCAGTTTTTTTCTGACAAGAGTGACTGTATTTCTCCCACACAACATAAGGAATATTCATTTACTTGTATACATTTCCCCTACTTTCTGTGTAAAGCTACCGCACATATCACACTTACTCGGTACTTTTGTTTTAGTTTTTAATTTTCTTCTCTTACAGAGGTAACATAAATGTAAAATTTACTCTAGCACATCTTTACTTACAATTCGTCATAATTTGGTTTCCTCAAAGCGACATAGGTTTGCACAGTATTTCTACGGTAGTTCAGTTGTGCATGGGAAGTCTATTTTTGCAACTGCCAACTTGTATAGTGCGAAAAGTTATACAAATCCTTTCGGAAATATTTAATTAAAGTTTGCACAAAATATTTCTCGAGTTTAAGAGAGCCTGCTGCTAGTAATAAATAGACCTATGAATAAACTCTCACGTTCTAGATGCCAAAGTAAATAAATAAATTTATATGCTGCTGAAATTCATTTTCAATATACCTTCGCCGTCTTCGTTTCTTATTTGTTTCGCCAACTGGAATATTGCTGCTGATACAAATGTTTTGTACGTCTTGAGAATACAAATTTGCAAGTAATTACAAAATTTTAGGCCTACAAGCATAGTTTAACTTTCGCAGTGGAGAGGTCTCTGTGGTGTTATCCACGGTAGATTTCGCTGTACAGGTGCTTGTACTCGTATAAGAAATGTCCACAGTATGAAAATACAAGAAGTTTACCTGTCGCAGTAGAGATGTAGGCCTATATGCGCGATAATCTGCGATAGTGTTTGCTCTGGGGTAGAGTAGCACAGTATTGTCATGTTGTAAGACGGAATGCGGTCACTTATAGAATATTAAAAATTTTTACTTAAAAGTACAAAACATGCACGTATTTATACTTTCCATTATATTCACGTAAGTGTATTTAGTATTAAAAGCATCAATGTGATTCTCGCTTGCAGACATTTCGTATAATATTTTCTGCCATGGCGTTAAGTAGACAAATCACGTTAGTCGTACATTCTATTTCATTCATCTATCCTGACCATGATCTTTCAGAGATATTTTTTTCAACGTGTACATATAAACTCTACAGTAAGTCGATACGTACATTTAGCTTGTACAAACAAGAAATTCATTCGAAAGGGCAAACAACTTTACACAAACTATTTATACAGCTGAGAAGTTTAAATACATTTACGATATTTTCGAGTTTCAGGTAAGTTATAGAGAATATGTTTTTAAAATAATATTACCAGTAATTAACAAAAATACACCATGCCTCTTAGTACTTTTAATTTCAAAAAATACACCATGCCTCTTAGCACTATTAATTTAAAGAAAATAAACCATGCTTCTTACTACTGAAACATGAGAAGTAAATTAGTTAAAATATTTTCCCTACAATAAACAGTGTTTTGTTGTACTGTAAGGTATGTGCTACAATTATCATATCTTTATGACCTTAGTATTTCGGGCGCGCCTTGAATGCTTAATTTTTTTTATTTACAAAATGTGTACAAAATAATCAAACGTTGTTATGTAGTTTCTGCACGAAGATCCTCACGAATAGCTGCAGTGATCCACACGGAGGAGGGGGACAGCTGGTCCGTCTCTGGGAGGGAAGGAAGAATGGGGAGACAAGAGTGGGGACGACCCTCCCTCCTCCGGAACAGGGGATGAAGCAATTCGAAGAAACACACAATCGGATAAGTGGCGGTCCCCCGAGCCTTCCTTTCCTTGCAGGCTCCTGTGTCGCTGCCTGCGTGGCTCATGCTTTACAACTGGTCACCATGGCGTGTGCTAGTTACGAGAGGCAATGGTTCACTAGCTGTAAGAACAGACGTGTAAATGTTGTTGGCAAAATTTACTTGTTTTCATTTCCCCGGAAAGATAAGATAGTGCACCAGTAGTTTTATTTTAAGTTATCGTAACTTAACTATCTTTGTGATGTCATTTTCTGTGACTTGATATCAAAAAACTACTTTAAAACAACTTCCATCAAACTGAAATGATTTCACTCGACAGTAATTGCCTAGTTTATATTTATAATATAGTGTTGCAGGACATTCGTAGTCATAACATACCTAAGAAAACTAACATGAACCACGCATATGTATAATTTTCAAAAATTTATTGCTATGGAATTTCCCGATTTTAACAATTTTAATCATTTCTTTACATCATATCTATGCTTATGAATGTATGTATACCGTTGTATGCGAGTGCCTCTTTCGCGTTTAATTTTGCGAGCATAATTTTTTGAGTAAAAATAGCTAATGTTTAAAAATACTATAATTTTATTAATGTATTGTATTTTATATTCGTGATTAAGGTAGAGACCACGCATAATTTTAACTGTTGTTAAGAATTTTTATATTTGTACGCAATGTGGTTTGATTTTTAGACGTACTCTGTCACTGTTTTATACAATAATGGAAATTTTCTAGCGTAATAGTTTTTTTATAATGGCATATAAAAGTCCAAATTTGCATTTAACTGTTTTACTCAAGTAACTTAAACCAACTGACGTACAGAAATTAAATAATTAACACATTAGAAAAGTGCTACGGGCTACGTCAAGACATGAATAAAAACACTGCATTGAAATGTTTTGTGTTTTTAACAATTATCAGAAAAATGGCAAGCTTTTATTTAAAGTCAGTAATTTAAAAAAAAATGAAAACAAATTCAATTGTGTTTTTATTCGTGTTTATACGTAGCACGTGACGCTATTGTTCACTGGAAATTATTTAATTTCTGTAAGTCAGTTAGTTTTCCTTTCTTGTATAAAACCGTTTTGTTCTAATTTTGGGTTTGACATGCCACTATACAAAAACTATGAAGGCTAGGAAATTCTCAATACCGTAAAAAATATTCACAATGTATGTCTATAAAAATCATGTCTCGTACAAATATAAAAATTACTAGAGCAATAAAAGTTTTACAGGAGCCTCCCTTCACAATACCGTAATACCGTGACAGTAAAGGAACATCTGGAGATTTGTGTTACGTACATTTGTACTGTTTTAATAAGAGGGTGTATATTTATTAATGCCTAGTATTTGTTACCACTAACTTACATTAACTAGTTATTTAAATCGGTTCTGTACTTATTCCATAGTATAAATTGCATAAAAATTATTACTGTCTTTAATTAATACTATTTACCTGCGAGGAGCCAATGGTTATTGGCGAAAAGAATTTTGCAACAATTTGTTTCAATGCCTTATGTGCACATCAACATCTCTGCTTCATGAAAAAGCATAGCTCATTTTACTTTGCCAATCAGAACACTGGTTACTGCGAAACCACACGTCTGTGATTCACGGGTAGAACCCTCAACTAAAAATTTGAAACATCCCATCACTGACCACGAAACAGAGCTGCATAGGTGCACATAAGGCATTGACACAATGTGTTTCGAGATTCTTTTAAACCCAATATGACTGGCTCTACTATTGACAATAAAATGTTTCAGAAAATGTTAACCATATATGTGTGGCAAATTTGACCTTAACGTACTATGTAATATATAAATTACATAGCATGGAATAAACAACAAACATCTATTTATATGGCATCAGGAAGCACTAGACAAACTCGTCTTATACTGCAGTACCTCACATAGACCTACATTCAAAAGAGGTGAATGAATACTAAATATTTATTAAACAAATTTGTTCAGTGTTTTTGCTTAAGTTGACGTAACACATCTTGAACAAAGAAGAATAGTTAGGCATTACAAATTTTGCATCCAGTTGTAAAGTTCGATGTACTCTACAACAATTGTTTTTAAATATATCAATGATTTACTGAGTCGTAGCCTAAGGGAGATGAACTTACAAGAAAAATCAGCAATTGAGTGAGTGGTAATTTCCGCTATTTAAATTTTACATATTAATTACAAATGGACTATTAGTTCAGTTATATTTGCGAGCCAGGATCATTAAAAACGTTACAAGATATCTAACACCTATATGTTACCAATGTGTTTGGTGCCCTTGTTTATGGTACGTTCTACAATAGGAATTAAAACTTTATTATAACACTATGAGCTATAAAAGTACATTAATATATTTTTTAATGGACATAGTTTACAGTAAGATTAAAGCGCAAAACAAGATTTTTAAAATGGCACATTGGGCCCACTGTGTAATTCAAGTGATACAAAAATTTTGATGGTAAATATTTTATGTTGTATTTATCTTTAATTAATGTGTACGTTTACTCGTCCACTTATTGTTTTTTGCGTTCTTCACGTAATGCCTGTAAGACGTTAAGGAAAAGTGATAAAACATAAAAGTGTAAAACTATTGAAAAATCATGTTGTAAACTGAGCGTGTTAAAACAATAAGCACATATACCTACAGAGCTGAAGTAGGTATGTGATAAGTATTCACATCCATGTTTCAGTGATAGTATATTTAGAGCCCAGGAAACAGGCAAAACTGAAGAAACATTTACCATGACTTTGACCTATTTTCGTATCAAATAATTGGGCCACAAATGGCATAAGGCTATTTCTACCCAAAAGTTTAAATGTCAAGAGCTGATAATGCTTTAAGATCAAGGCTTGGTATTACTCGTGTTGCATTACCATGAAAAAGACTGTATGGACATCGGATGCAACATCCAGCGAAAACCAACACGATACAATCGAGCCACGCTTCCGATGCAACCACTCCCCACCATCTTGGTTGCGCGACTATTCTTTTTTTGCTGATCCACCAGAGGCACCAACCACAGACTGCAAGGACTGCCAACTATATAGCAGCGCCTGGCGGGAGATTCAAATTTCACTTGGAAGTTCTTAGTTTTGGTTCACGTAATATACACACGAATGTTTATACTACTACAGCCAGACACTAAATAATGTACACAAATTTACACGTCAAAACAACTCGCTATGTAGAATTAATTTATTTTTAACTTAATTTCTAATTCGGGGAAGAAAATGTGACATTTTAGATTATATTGGAAATTCTGATCACTTTGCATTACAATATAAACTGTACAATTGGACTGTTACCAGAATTTTAAAATATTTTGGTTCATTACCTAGTGAATGTGTGCTATGTTCTGAAAAGTAAAATATTGCAGGGCTACTGAAAATTGGTGAAATTTTCAACGCCTCAGTGGTAATGGTTTTTAATAGAAAAAGGTTTTGCAGATACAGTATATGTATTGAAATAACAGACAAAATATTCGCACAAAATATCTACAAACTTTTTGGCATGCCACAAAAAAGTTTTTTTTTTTTGCAGTTGCAGACTATAACGGAGTTTTTAACTATTGTATGTCATTGTTTATAGTGTAATCTTAATTTGTTAATAATTTGCTCCAAGAAAACTTGTAACATAACAAACCAGTCTGTCAGCAAAGTTTCTTTTTGTTATAAGGCATAACTAACCTTTTATGAAATTTAGGCCAGAACTTCAAGTTGTTTTTAGACGATTTTTAGGTAGTTATAATGCACGTTTAGTATTATTTATAGAATTCCGATACTAGTGAAAGCTTGAATAGTCTTTAGTGTCAACAGAACTGTTTTATGTATATATATATATATATATATATATATATATATATATATATATATATATATATATATATATATATATATATATTGCGTTTAGTCCATAGTTTTGTTTTCATCATAAATCACATTCAAAATAAAAAATTCTGAAACATATTTTTGAAATTTATTCTATTGACTTGGTAGCTCGCGTTAGTAGCTGTACAAATAAGAGCGACATCTATACCATTTAGCATACCATTTCTCACTTCATAGTCAAATTATCTTCTACTTTTAACATATTTTAAAACTGTGTAAATTAAAAGTAAGGAACATCATGAATAATTCTGTAATACTAACAGGATATTTACCCATAGGCCTACATATACAAAAACAACATTATATCTAAAGACTTATCCAAACAATTGATTGTAAAACACAAATTTTTTGTTATTAGAAAATGTATTTTTAGTGGAAAAATTCTAAAATATATGTTTGTAAAAGTACTATAGTAATTTTGTGAAGTGTGACAGACGGATAAATATAATTTTCACAACTCGCATTCTGTCTAAGTTAAATTGCAATTTGTTCTTATTGATATTGACAAGAATGAAGCATGTTATTTTCTAGCTTTTTCTAGCAACAGGGCAAAAAAAATCTGCACTTACGCTAACTGTTTTCTTTTTTCATGCAAGCAAGTCAAATCAATTTGACACTAAATAAAATAAAAACTGATCTGTCAAAAATACAACTGCACGTATATCTTTAAACAAATCACATGAGTATTTTGTTGGAAATAATAAAATGAAAAATCTACTTCTGATATATTTCAGGTACCTATATTGATAGTAAACATCTTAACACTGTTATATTCTCTCACAATGTTCATACTGAATATAGAAAATGTCGATATTTAGCAAGATATATTAATTTAAAAAATATATTAGTTTCTAGAGTTACAATAATCTGTTTTCTATTTTTGTCTCCGAGCACGGATTACATAAGGGAGTTAATTTGCATTTCATAACATACGTAAGTGTTATGTATTTTTTGTAAAAGGTCTTGTAAAAATCACTGCTCGTCATCGCATTATTTTGTTTATAGTCTCCAGGGTTCTGCAAACAAAACATTTTCGACTAATAAAAGATAGCCATAGGCTATAGAAAAGTTACGCTTATAACACGTTTGTTAGTTCTATATAATGCTTCTTTTCAATTTGCCGAAAAAGTAGATGTTTCCGCAGAGTTAAAATTTTTTGGATAAACCACTCAAAGTTGCATTATTACGTGCCGCAACGCCGTTCAGTTTGCAGATAGGCGGATGCCTTAAAGTACAGTGAGGACTTTCGAAAATTGTCATGTTAATAATAATAACCAAATTTCTCTTCTCCCCTTCGAACTAAAGATTTTGAATATAGTGGAGTCTGTACTGCATATTTATTACACTTTTATGTTAATGTAGGACAATATATTCCTTAAAGCTTCAAAAGTGCTTATTTTATCGTGAATAGCAAATATAAAATTAACATAATGTAATATTGCTGTATCTCATAATTTTCTTGGCCTTTGGGATTGAGCCGCGTCTTGTGTTGCTTCTTGGACAACGTTTCGGCAGATCTTGCAGCTGCCATCCTCAGGTCGATGCAGGATCAGACTGGGGCCTACTGCCGCCGTCGTTTCCTCATGTGCCATCCGAGGCCGTGCTGTCGCGAGACCGAAAGCCGAAGCTTCCATAACTCGCTGGGTGTTTGTAAAATCAAATGCACCCCGACAGTCTAGTTTCAAATCATTGGAACGGCGGCGGGGTGCGTGTAACTGTTTTAGCTGAGCTCCGGACCCGTATTTAAGGCAGGAGGGGGTTGTTGCCATTAATAAAATTACGTGTTTGTGTCGGCGGAGGAGTTAAGCTCCCCTCCAGCTAGGCTGGAGTGATGTAGTGTCGTGATGTCTGTATAGTGAGGTGAGTGTTGTCAGCAAGTGGCTAGCTAAACTCGTGGAGTAGTAGTGCGTGAGTCCCTACGACCATGAGAGCCGCTCCAATCAATCCCAGCCTGCTAACTGAGGATCATGCCTGACACTCCCGTGGTTATTTCATCGTGTATTCGTTTGTGACAAGAGGAGAGAAAACCCTTAATATTTGTTAGTGAGCGCTGAGCTGTGAGATGTAGGGGAGAGTAGCCGAAATTGGACCGTTGCCTAGATTGGACCACCCTGGTTTCTCGCCACATAGTGACATTTCAGACTGTTCAGTTGGCTCTACTGCTAGTCGATAGCACCAAGGTCACGCCACACAACGAGCAGTGAGGTGTAGCCATTGTACGCAGCAGGATCGTAGTTTCCGTGGTTTGACAGTTTGTGTTG